>ML685756.1:1800910-1864081 GCA_007922175.1 Pelusios castaneus
TAGGAATTTGCCAGGTGATATGGTCCCAGGGAGTAAACTGATGAGCCATTAAGGATACAATGGTTGTATTCTTTATGTCCTCAATGGCTCATCAGGATACTCCCTGGGACCATTCTACCTGGAAAATTCCTAAACATTAAGGAGACAATGGTTGTTCACACCCTCCCATCTAAGACATTTCTCCAGAATGACACAAGTTCAAGTATGGATATAACATCAAATTCTTAACTTCTAATCAAAATAGAATTCCTAGACATAAACTATATAATCATTCCCAGCAAATGACTACCTTTCTATTGATACCAAACATGACATAGTTCCTATGGATTATAGCATTTATGAGATATCCATAGAAAATAATATCATAAATGCTTCCCTAAATCCAGACAGTGTCACACACAGGGCTCTGCCCTGCCAGGGTCCCTGTCCCCCTTTGCCCCATTGTACACAGGGGGTGCTCCCCCCCCGCCACCGTGGACCTGCCCAAGGTCCCCCTAGCCCAACAAAGTCGACCTAGAGCATCCAGTGTGGATGTTCTAGGTCGACTTTGTAAGTTCCCCTTGAAGTCAACTTTAATTTTAAGTGTAGACCCACTAAGTCAACTTAACTAAGTCGACTTAAAGTCGACTTAGTTAAGTCGACTTAGTTAAAGTTGACTTAAAAGGGCAAGTGTAGACATAGCCTTACATGATTGGGTCTCTTTAGAGCAGTGACTGTCCTGAGACCATTATAGTCATCAAACAAAAATAATAATTTTGCATTTATTCCCACCTGCTAATAGTTTGTTTAGCCTGGTCTCTTTCTAAAGCCCTTTTTGCTATTTGGTGATCAAGCATTTAAACATTTCTGTTGTCTCTTTTCAGAAAGCCTTCTGAGTCACATTGTTTGAATGCCACTGTGTAAATAATGTATTTCAATTGATTAACAATTTAAAGCTTTCATTCCTTAGTACAGTTACTAAAATTAGCAAAAAGGGCTTAGAATCTGTAGAGAGTGTGATTACAGCTTAGAAAATACCATTAAATTGTTCACTCTAAATTAAAGCTTATGTAAACTCCTCTCTTTTTACTGTGTAGAAACTCAAATCCATCAGATTTCCATTAATTAATCACTAATTTACAACTACACGATGCTGTGAGACATAAAGATTAAAAGAATGTATAAGAGGTTGTTGTTGTTACATTTATTCAAAATTAGTAAATACAACATCTTATAGTTTAAAGACTGAATAATTTCATTAGCCATAATTTTGATTTAAACACTGTGAATAAAAGTACCAATTCAAGTGCTTTTAGAATTCCTTTTATAGAACTGGTTGAAAAAAGTTCAATTTTTTTTCTAATGAAATTTTTCACTCATTTGAATCAAGGGGAACATTTTAATTTTGATTCATTTTTAGAAAATTATTTCAAATTTTACCTTTTTGTTTATTCCCTATCTTCACTTTTTTTTTTTTCGGTCACCACTGCAATACAAAGCAGAAATATCAGTTGCAAGCATTAGGAAATAAATATGGCAGCCATTAACAATGTCATTCTTTCTGTGGCCAAATATGCAAGGGCATTTTGTTACCCAGGCTGAAGCAACCTCCTTGAAAGGGAAGTCAATTCCCAGCTGCTATAAATCTATATCCGTGGAGCCACATGAGTGATACCGAAGGTCTAGCACAATGTACATGTTCTTTATATGTCACCAAGTTATTTTGTCTTTTTAAAATTTCTTTTAAAAAACATTTCATTTCTCTTTAGTCTATAATTGATTCTCTGTGAAGAATCAAGAAGTGTTTTAAAGCTGATCCAGGATATAAAATACGAGTCAGATTCTCAAGTGCTGTAAATAGCCATGATTTTGACTCCACTAAAACATCCTTAATTTACAGGAGCAGAAAATCCAGCCAGTGTGTTGTTATGGTTTATAATTATTTTAACTAGTAATGGACCTTAAGTTTCCTCAGCTTTCATGGAGGGGTTGTGGACTCAGATCCAAATGATCCTGAGGCCCATCTCTTTCTTCTTGGTTTTAACTTACAATGACATTTCTTCCTCTTGAAAAAGTCATTTAAAAATTCCTAACCTTTTGTCTCTCTGAGTCTTCTAGGGTTCTAATTCTTTGAAAGAAAAATTTACCACTTTTTTCTTATTCTGATAGTTTCAAAGTATAAATTAGGTGCAAATAATTTGCTTTTATATTGCTCTTAATTGTATTGCATATATTGTTAAATGACTGAGCTACATATTAATGTGCTTTCCCACTTTTTATAGCATGAAAGTGTTTGGAGCGCTGAATGCCATAAATATTTCATTTATAAATACGAGGCACAATGCCATCCCATACATATTTATGCAGCATTTCACCCACAGAACTCATCCCAAAGGACATTGAAGAACAAATTAGGAAGCAAATATTATGCCAATACACCTTAATACAGCTCATAAAACCAAAGGTTCTTATTGCTAGTTCAAAGCCTCCGTCAAACAAGTGTCTTTCATTTCAAATTTAAGAAAGAAAGGGAATGTTTCCTCCATCTTCTTCAAAGGCAGAGTGCTGGAGCTTACAGATGAAAACAGATCTGTTCTATTCATGGAGCTGGTGCCATCAAAAGGAAAAGGCTTGTGCGCAGACGTGGGGGCACAAACAAACAAACACATGCAGTAGAACCTCAAAAATACGAATACATTGGGAAGGCTGTCCGTAACTCTGAACAAATATGATTGTTCTTTCAGAAGTTTAAAACTGAACACTGACTTAATACAGCTTTTTAACTTTACTATGAAGGAGAAAAATTCTGCTTTTAACCCTCTTAATGTAAATGAAACAAGCACAAAAATAGTTTCATTGTCAAACCTTTTATTTTAAACTTTCCCTTTATGGTTTAGTACTCTACTACCCCTTTATTCTCACACCCCCAACAGTCAGTGTCTTCCAGCTGAAGCTGGGAGAGATCTCTGCAAAGGTGGCACCCGGCACTACGGAACCTGGCAGCTCAGCCTGGTTTGCAAGCAGCTCCCTGCCGTATTTCGGTTTCTTGCCTTTGGGCTAAGCTGGGCAGGCCCGCGCCACGCCGTTAGCACTGCAAGCCCCAGGACTCACTCTGCTCTGTGCACTACTCACTCTGCTCCAGAGGCAGCACGTGGCAAGCAGAGCCAACTCCCCGGCTCCCTCCTATGCCCCTCGCATTCGCAGAGGTGCTGGCAGATCTAAGGGGCAAAGCTCGAGCCTCATCAGTGAATGTGCAGTGCAGGCTGTGGCCCTTTAAAACACCTTCAGAATGCTGTGTGCTGGGAGCAGCACAAACTGCAACCCCTCACGCTCCAGGCGATGCTGTGGCTGCAGCAGCCAGCAGCACCCACCCTAGCGCTATCAGCTTCCTTGCAGTATCTACAGCTTGGGATGCTGGGACTGAGTTTGTAAGCTTGTCTCCCTCTGGGCAGAAAGCAGGATGGATGGGTAAAACCAGCACCCCCCCTCCCAAGGAGTGGGGTGAAACAACGCCTGCGGCTTACAAGCTGCTTCTGCTCTGCTTGCTTGGGCTGCTTTGGGCTGGGGCTCACAGGAGCATCTTCACCTCCTACCTGTAAGTGGCTGCCCCTCTGCCCCACCCATGGCAAATGGGGATGGGGACTAGAAGCCCAGATGTGCCTAACTTTAAGATGCAATACAGGCATAGTATTTACTTCTTTTTTTCTGCTTCTCCCACCCCAACCCCACCCCAACCACTGTCTGATTGCTTACTTCCAGTTCCACATGGTATTCGGTTGACCAGTCAGTCTGGTGATCATATATTTCAGGCTCTACTGTCATATGAGAGAAAGAGTTTTCACTTTTTTCAATGGTTAATAAATATGCTCAACCCTGTGACTTGAAAAATTGAAAGCGTGAGCCCAAAATCATGAGATTTTAATATGCTGAAATTCTTTTGGGATGTATCTTCTGACTTAAAAGCAAAACAGTCTTTGGATGAGCGCCTTTGCCTGCCCAAAATATTCCACCTGAAGTAACACTGAAGTAAAAGCTCTTGCTTTTCACCCGTAGATCTCTAAGCAGTTTACAACAGAGGGTCAGTTTCATTTTCACCCCATTTTACAGATGGGGAAACTTGAAGCATAGAGAGGTGAAGTGATTTGCCCAATATCACCCAGCAGGTCTGTGGTAGAAATGGGAATAGTGCCCACATCTTCTGACTCCTAGTCCAGTGCGCTACCTACAGCCCACACATTTAGGATTTGAGGGGCAGAGAGGAGCTTTCCCTTGATAGATGGAAGGTATTCTCCCTTGCTGTCACTCCAGCACACTTCCCTGCTCTGTGGCTTCATGTAGCTGGTTTGTATGAATTGTGATGACTGTCTCAACTGAGCTCTGCTGTGTATTTCTTTGGATTCTGTGTGTAAGGGGTACGCTTTGTTGATTCATCACTTTGCTACCCACTGCTGCAAGGCATCTGCACAGGGCACAGTGGAACTAGAACAGGAGCCATAGCACAAGGGAGAAAAGGTGATGGGGCAGTAAGAGAAAATGGGGCAGATTTCACTGGGGTAGGGGCCAGCATGCAGCTCCATGAATTTCCGTAGAGCTGAAGCAGTTTTTGGCTACAGAGAATTTGGCCCTATAGTTCATAAAATGCCGTAGAATGAAAATCACTGTTTAAATACCAAATAATATTAAATCGGATCCAATGTGTTTTGTTTGGATTTGTCTGCGAGGATAAAAACTGCAGAATAAAGTGTGTGTGTGTGTGTGTGTGTGTGTGTGTGAGAGAGAGAGAGAGAGAGAGAGAGAGAGAGGAGGGTTCCTAAAATGATCTTATTGGATGTGTAAAATGGTTCTCAACTTTTCCATACTTGGACCTCTTTCTCCGCATTGGTGCCCTGTTCCCCTGTACAGGGATGCCTCTCCCATTTAACTAAGAGAATTTTTATCCCCACCTCCAACATCTCTTTTAGTATGTCTACACTGTAATTAGACACTATGGCTGGCCAGTATCAACTGACTCTGGCTTGCGGGACTTGGGCTGAAGGACTGTTTAGTCGCATGGTAGACTCCAACCACAGTCCAGGAGTCTACACTGCAATTAAACAGCCCTTCTGCCTGAGCCCCAGTCAGCTAGTTCAGGAGAGATACAGGTATCTAACGGCACTGTAGATGTATGCTTTGTGGCCCCAGGTTGAGAACCAATGCTTTAAAAGAATGTTTCTCACTTTTAAAAATAGTCCTGTTACATTGTGGAGTTTTCGGAGTTAGTTCTTTCCTCACATCAGATGTTTGTCATAATGATACAGACTTCCAGGGTAGGAAGTTAATTACACAAGATAACATCTAGACTGTACTGAGCCTTCTGAAGCTATCAAATAATATCCCCTGTGTCACAGTTAATCGTGTTAGCTAATGTTGTTCAAAGATACTCAAAATGAAGAATGCCTCTAAATTGGAAGTGCCTGTTTTGTTCATTTGTCTCAAATACTTGCTAGTCATAGCAGTCCCAAAGTATTCATGGGTCCTGAGTTGTTTGATATTCAAGAAGGGCTGGGTGGTGTCTCAGTGTTTTGATCTAATTACCTAATAATGACTACCATCTGTTGGACTATCACTACAGATGGGCAAAATGGATTGGATAAAATGAGAACCAATAGAAAAGACTTCTCAGAATATGAATTGATTTTTTTGTGCGGGGGGGAGGGCGATGTTGGCAGAGTTTAAATAAGTATTTGCAGGGGGGTTCCCCCTATTTTTACATTACTCTTCATGGTAATAGGTAGGGACAGGATGCATGGAACCAAAATAACATGAAAAAGAACCTTCCTATGTCATTTTAGGCCCAACCAGAATCAGGAAGTTCTAGGTATCTAGAGATCATGTTCTTGAGAGATTTTTCTGCTCTTTAGAGCAGAGCCCTCTGACACTCCCCAAGTGTGCCCAGGGTTGTGAGGCATCTAACCCTCATGTACTCTTAGCATGAAAGAGTCTTGTTTGTGTCTGCTGTCAACCAGCTCCCTGAAACCACTAACCTCTGGCAATATAAGTACTTCTTACAGATCTCAGCTCTCACTGTCTGTGTAGATTACTGAAAGGGAGACACCAAGTATTCCTCCAAGTACTCCCTGTAATGTCTAACCCCTTCTCCGGTAAACACTCACAGAATTACTAGGCCTGCTGTTCCCAAAGAAGCAGTACACACCAATTTGCAAAATTCAGCTCAGGATCACCACTTTGCTTCACACCACAGCACTTAGATATATTTATGTTGTAAACAATAATAAATTAATGATCATGGAATAGAGACTCAAATGAGAGTAAGACTATTAGAAACAAATGATTGCATATAAAACAAAATTGTAATGTGCTTGCTAGGGACTAAACTAACAGAAACGAGTCTCACTCAAAGTTCTCTTCAGCATTGTCAGCCAAGCCTGAGTGAGATCCCTCTTTCAGGAAGCAAACCCATTGTTTGTTTGCTTCCAAAATGAAGAATGACAAGTGTTTTCTAGAGCAAATCTTTGACATACATGTTCAAATAAGGTGGTTCTTCCCTCCAGGTACTTTTCTCTCTCTGAAGTTTTCACAATTCTTCATTCAAACTTATGATAGGAGACCCACTGTGAAATATATCATACTTCATTAACATCTAAAGAGCCAAATAGAGAAGCATTTCTTGCCTGAGAGAGACCCCGTTTTTCATCTTTGCTGGCGATCAGGCCCTACACACTGACTTTAAGAATATAATTTTCAGTCTATATCCGTAGCTCCTTACACAGCCGCCATACATGTATTTTGCATATGCATATTGCTGAGCAGTGTGACACTGGCTTATATTTGAGACTGCCCATGACACACTTAGGAGCACGGGAATGTACATAGCAGACCCAGGAGATCTCTATAGCCCCTCTGTGCCACATTACCACTTATCATCAAGAAGTTCCTTGTCAGAACCACTGACCCCCTTCTAATGACTGGCAATTCTGGACTGTGTGTTTTACACCAGAATAGAATTTGGTCTAAGAGGTTGGAATATGCCTCCAGACTTTAGGATTTACCTCAACTTTCCCCATCACTAATTCTCACACAAATTCCCCTCTTTAATATGTTCCCCAAGCTGTTTAAGTAAAGCTACTACTAAGTAACTCGTACAAACTTATTGTCCATGGCACAGATATTGCTCTATATATCTAATGCACAGGTGTACAGTTCCTTGAGGTTTGTGGGTTGTTTGGGGTTTTTTTTGTCTTCTAGCCATTCACCAGTGAGGCATCTCAAAGTCATTGTATTGAGCTTTGAGGCTGGAAAGACCCCGTGTATCTCCACTGTACTTCTACCATGTTGTGCTTCCTCCTCTGAAATATGTAATACTTTTTGGAGTAAATGTGGAACATGGCAGTAGTTCCAGGCTTATTTTTAAGAAATAGAATTGCTCGATCCTGGCAGAAATCTTTCCTCTGTCACACTGCAGCAGCATTCAGGTTGCCCTCAAAGTCATAATGCTTTGCACTTATCCTGCGCTTTTCATTCAAAGGTCTCAAATGTCTTTACAAATTGAGTATTTGTCTCTGTTTTCCAAATGTCAATCCTGAGACACTGTGGCTATGTCTACACTTGCCCTTTTAATTTGACTTTAACTAAGTCGACTTCACTAAGTCGACTTAAAGTCAACTTAGTTAAGTTGACTTAGTGTGTCTACACTTAAAATTAAAGTCGACTTAAAGGGGAACTTACAAAGTCGACCTAGAGCGTCCACACTGGATGCTCTAGGTCGACTTCGTGGGGCTATGGGGACCTTGGGCAGGTCCACGGTGGCGGGGGGCACCCCCTGTGTACAATGGGGCAAAGGGGTACAGGGACCCTGGCAAGGCAGAGCCCTGTGTGTGATGCTGTCTGGATTTAGGGAAGCATTTATGATATTATTTTCTATGGATATCTCATAAATGCTATAATCCATAGGAACTATGTCATGTTTGGTATCAATAGAAAGGTAGTAATTTGCTGGGAATTATTATATAGTTTATGTCTAGGAATTCTATTTTGATTAGAAGTTAAGAATTTGATGTTATATCCATACTTTAACTTGTGTCATTCTGGACAAATGCCTTAGATGGGAGGGTGTGAACAACCATTGTCTCCTTAATGTTAAGGAATCTGCCAGGTGATATGGTCCCAGGGAGTAAACTGATGAGCCATTAAGGACACAATGGTTGTATTTTTATGTCCTTAATGGCTCATCAGGATACCCCCTGGGACCATTCTACCTGGAAAATTCCTAAACATTAAGGAGACAATGGTTGTTCACACCCTCCCGTCTAAGGCATTTGTCCAGAATGACACAAGTTAAAGTATGGATATAACATCAAATTCTTAACTTCTAATCAAAATAGAATTCCTAGACATAAACTATATAACCATTCCCAGCAAATTACTACCTTTCTATTGATACCAAACATGACATAGTTCCTATGGATTATAGCATTTATGAGATATCCATTGAAAATAATATCATAAATGCTTCTCTAAATCCAAACAGTGTCACACCGTGCCCACATGCCCTGCCCTTTGGGGAGCATGCCAGGCTCTCCCTGTGCCCCCCCCCCCCGGCAGGGAGGGCATTGGTGTAGTCCTGGGGTAGCCCTAAGTCGACTTAGGGCTACCCCAGGGCTACACTGGCTTAATTCGACTTTAAAAAGTCGAATTAAGCCTTAGGTCGAGTAGAAAGGTGGTTTAAAGTCGACTTAATTTTCATTAAGTCGACTTTATTTTCCTTAAGTTGACTTAAACAAGCTGCTTAAGTCGACTTAAGCAAAGTGTAGTGTAGACGCAGGGCACATTAAGTCGACTTAAGCCAAGCTTAAGTCAACTTAATTTACCAGTGTAGACGCAGCCACAGTGACTCTGCCCAAGGTTGCACAACAAGTTATAACAGAGCACTAACTGCAACTCAGGTCTTTCGTCTCTCACTTCTACATTCATAGATTATAAGGAGAGAAGGGACCATTGGGATCATCTAGTCTGACCACTTTTATAAGACAGGCCATAGTATTTCACCAGTAATTATACCAGTCACTATACTCTATATCTAGGCAGCACAGCCTGGAAGTGAGCAATTTATACGGGGGAAAGCAATTTTTAGTGGTTACATCCAACTTATTAATAGTCTTCTTTGTCACTTGTAACTTTCCTCATTAAAACATTCTTCTAATATAAAGTTCAATTAATTTGGCCTGAATAGTCCTTTAGTTCCTTTAGCAGGATAACTGTGGGAAAAGTCCCAAGTTATAGTCATATGCTCATTTGCAATCCAACATGGTATATAAAAGATGCACATCTTTGGTGGTGGAAGAGGTTGCTGCTGTAGTAGTGGTGCAGGGATAATTGAGAAATTTTTTGTTTTCCATTTCATGAGCAATGTTGGGTTGGTTAAGTGGAGACGGTGGCCTAGTTGTTGAAATTTGGTGGTGACTGTGATTATGGCTCTATGCTAGCCACTCTCTCTGCAGCAGACATGACACACATTATCACAGCACTGAAGTTTCTACTAGAGCCTGCTTGCACTTTCCCTCTCTTCTGATCCTTGGCATCTCCTTCCCCTCCTTGTCCAGGAGCAAGAAGAGGAAGTGAAACATTCCCCTGAAACCACCTACACTTTTCTGTCCCCGTGCATGGGGAAGTATCCCCATCTCTAACCACAGCAAAGAGATTCCCAAGCCCATGAGCAAAAATATCTTCTGGAGCAGGGAAGAGAGAGCCCTCCTTACATTATTTAAAAAGAAAAGGATGATAAAAAGAGGAATTGACTTTTCCAAAACTGCTGTGCCACATAACCCAGTCCCAAAGGCCTTGTAGGTCCATAGGAGAGGCTGTTAAAGAGCCATGAATCTCATTTGCTGATATCACAAGTAGCTTAGGCCACATCTAAAGTGACGGTGGCAAATTGGCTGCTGTCAGATCGATCTTTCTGGATCAACTTAGCGGTCAGTTAAGATCTGCTAAGTCAATCTGGAAATCGACTTAATAAAAATCACCCCTTCAAGTGGCATAGCGCTGCATCAATGGGAATGCCTTTCCCATTGGCATAGTGCAGTGAAGACACCGCGCTGAAGGGGAGTTATGAAGTTAACACAAACTCTGTGTACCTTGCATAACTCCTGTCAACTACCACTGAATTTTGCTGCCAGTGTAGGCCTGGCTTTATTGCACATGGGTAGATTGTTTCAAATGAGCAGCAATGGGAGCAGCTAATACAGAATTCTGTAATGACAGGCTACAGAACCTAGGTAGCTGGGAAGCTATTAACATGACTGAAGAGGTCCCTCCTGTGGGTTTCACTTTACTTCTCTTATTCTGCAATGCATCCTCAAATGCATGGGTGGAGCTTTTGGAGCCACAAATATGCCATGGGGGTAGAAGTCAGTTCCAAAGTACAGACAACAGAGAAAGGTTGGCACGCGATATTTGCATTCTTAGTGTTACTTCTCATCTCAGACAATGAGGGGAGTGTAGAAGTGTGCAAAGGATACCATTTTTACAAAAATGTGAGTGGGAAGCAAGGTTTTTTTCAGTTCCATTTAGTTTGTGTTTGCCCTGACCAAGGTAAATTGGTTGGTTGGTTGGTTTGTAATCTCTCAGAGCTTCCTTTCTATATACAAAAGAACAAACTTATGCAATATGAAAGGCAGGAACGGAAGGCAAAGAGATACATTCCATGTGCTTTTACACATTTCTGCAGGTTCTCTTTGTGTAAGCAGCAGCACTCTAACTCACAGGGGACGGGGCAGGATGGAAGGAAAAGGAGGTAGCTGTACATGCATCTAAATAAAGGTTTTAAAAAACAGATAAAAATCTCCCAGCAACAAAATAACAGCTATTTTTGCCTGGTGCTCTGTTCATTTTTGTTAGTTTGTCTGTATCCGATTTCAAAAAATATTCTTCTTTCCCTGTTTGCTTGTGAGGAAGAGGGAAAATATTTAGACTTTTTGTTTCTGATGACAACCAGTGACAAATGCGTAGACTAAGTAACCAGGCGGCCAAGACTCCTGGATTCTGTTCAAGTCAATGGGTTAGAAACAGAACCCAAAGTTCACAGCTGGAATTCGATGTTAAGCCAAAGTTTATGGGTTCCTGCTGGAAACTCCACTGTAGCCTTCAATTGCTGTTATTGCATAATGTCTAAAGGACATAAACACAAAGGTTTGTATTTTGGCTTTTAGACGAAGCCGTGCTGTCCCACAGAGAAGTATTGTGCCTTAGGAAGGCAGAATTCCCTTCCTGAGACACGCCATCCACCAGGGCAGGGGCAGTGACCAGATTTCATTTTCCTCTAGGACAGTGTTTCTCAACCTTTTAAGTAGCAAATACCCCCACACACACACACTCCTGAAAATTTTAATAAGTACCCCAACACTCAACTACCTCCCAGCTGGGAGGTGGGATGGGGGAAGCAGGTTGTTGCCACATGTACCCCCATCCTATGTCTGGCATACCTCCAGGGGTACATGTATCAGAGATTGAGAAACTATGCACTTGGACAGTACAGCCTACTCCCCTCAGTGTGCATGGACTATTTTGTGTGCTGATCTGAGTGAGGTGGGAGGAAGAGAAACCATGACCTCATCCTCCTTGGAATGTTGGGATAGTAGTTGTGAGTGGCCTTTCTGTACGAAATGTAACGGAGTGGGAAGAATCTACTACACACACATGCGTGCATGCTGGGCAAGAGCATGTCACAATCTGGCCCAAGAAAGGACAAGAATTTTGGGGAGTTTCAAGCAATATAACTAGAAGGAATCAGGATATAATAAAGAAAAGGCAATTATGGAATGAATGTTCGAAAAACTTTTTGACAGTGAGACGCCATGGGTTGTGGAGTAGTGTCCACAGGTAGAATGTTGGGAAAACTTCTCTAATGGGATATTTAAAACTATTGACCAGAACAATAGAGAATGTATTGGAGGGGACAATCCTGCATTAGCAAGAAGGTGAACTGGCTGGGTCTGATAGATTTTATCTAGCTTTTATGAGATTTGAATAACAACCCTAAAGGACAAAGTTCTCCTCAGATTCACATAGATTTCTATTCCAAGATTTTGCTTGTCTTGCCTTATTTGTATATATGTATTTATTTATGATACAGCATTCAAGTGTATGCCTCGCAATATCATTAAATGGAGTCCATGCTCTAAAGAACTAAAACCATAATTTCACTTTGGATGCAGGAAAGAGACAGCAAATCAGCATGGTGGAAGTGGAGGCAGAAAGATGGTAATCATACCAACAGCATTATGCAAGTTACTCAGATGTGCTTTTGATGCACTTTGCCAACAAAATAAAATAGCCTTGGTTGACTCATCCCTACATAGGCTTTGTGGAAGAAGTGGAATATAAGTATGCTCAAAGGTATGCTGAGCATCACTGGAATGTAATCTTCCAAACCCTCCTGGGCCACAAACTGCTTGACAGTTGCCAAATTACTTCATTGTGTCTCAAAATTGACTTCTTATCTGAAATTATTCTAATCAGTTTTAGTCAACAACAGTGACAAAGGAAGGTTGTTAAAAATTAAGATTATTCTCTACCAGATTGCATTTGAAAAGGAAAATATTCATCAAACTGTCCCAATTATAGCCTTTAAGCTTCTAGTTATAAGGTTTATACCAAAGGGATTATGTTATTTGGCATCTGGTGCTAGAAAGGTGTCCTCCATCTTCCTTTGAAACGAAATGGTTATCAAAAACCCCAAGAAACTGTTGCATCAAAGAAAGGTTGCCATTTCTAAAATGAATTTTTGCCTACGGGAAAAAGCACCTGACAGCAACATACATCTTAATCAGAATAATATGAATTTTCCAGATACATTTACTTGAAAGCCTGCATATAGAATTCTTCTGGTCCAATACTTTGTACGTATTTCAGAGCAGATAGATAAAAAGTAAATCTGGATAAAATCTACAAAAGTGGTTCTCCATCTTTGACCAAAACAAAGACCAGGCGGGTTACAATTGCTATCTATCAACCAGTGACTACTACATCTTTAAGATGACAGTATAATGCTCAAATTTGGAGCAAGATGGAGCAGGAACCTGTAGTCCATGTTGATCTCTGTATTAAATATGAAGGCCACTGTACGCCACATTGTAGAAAAATGTGTAAGTTGCACTTAGGCCATTCTTTAAATATCGTAAAGCTGGTTTCTTGTTGTCTATGCATGTGGTATGGCATATGTTGGTTGGCTTATTATTGGAGGTCATTTGAATAAAAGGTGCGAAGGAAAAAATAATGAAACTCATGAGTTTTAAGGTTGTGGGTTGTCATTTTCATTACTTTGTTTTTGCCAAGTGCACCAGAAAATCAGCAGCATAAATCGTACGTCACGCAAGACCAGTATTGTCAATTGAATCTGAAAATGAGCATCAGGAAGGGCAGGAAAGAAAAAGTCCTAGAACACAGAAACAGTAAATGCCACACTATATGAGAGGAAGCATCACTGTGAAAAATGAGATTAGTATAACAAATTTTGGAAGATAGAAAGAAGATCAAGGGAGAAACTCAAATGAATTCAAGGCCTTTGAAATAATAATGCTTAGAAGCAATAAGTCTGTATGAAAAGCAAAAGTAAGTAACTCATTTTTCCAAGACATGACTGCTCAGCCTCCAGTTTCTGCTAGTTTTGTACTGTAGTATTCATAGACTTTAAGTATAGACCTGATATTTCTAAAGGTATTTAATATCAGCAGCCAATTGAATGCCAGTAGTTTTTTGTATAGCTTTGGGAAAGTCACTTAATAGAAATTATGCCTCAGTTTCTCTACCTATCTCAGGTTTATTCGGAAGATTAATTTGTACAAGGCTTTGAAATTAGTTTGCAAAACACTATATAAATGGTAGCAGTATGACCCCACCATGCTGGCCCTGAAACTAAGTTGACTTTAAAGGCAGCAGAAAGAGTCCAATACTGAGCTCTTTGGAAAATCTCACACTCTAGACTGAAATAGCCCAAATCTTAAGGGGCATTGCCAAGGTGCTATTATCTTGCCATTGATCCAAAGCATTGTGAGTTCTACCCTGGATCAGACTGATGCCCGTTGCCAGCACTGCTAAGGAGGCTGCTGTCCTTCATGAGAGAGTTAAATTTTCTCTCTGTCTCTGATGGGCAGCCAGATGGAAGTTCAAGTTCCCATGGAAACAGCTGGAAAATAGCTGCCTTATAGCCCTTTCCTTCCCTGCTATGCTCACTCCCCTCCCCCACAAGAAGTAATATGGGAAAACAATCTTAGCACTCATTATCTCTGCTCTCTTAGACATGGTGTTTCTGAGGTCAAGAGGTTCTTGGAGTGCTGAGGCCAAGGAAAAGACAAGTGCCTTGGGTTCCTCAACACTAAACAATGCTGATGATTTCAAAAGGAGTCCTACGCACCATAGGTGGTCTATTTATCTCAGCACTTATATAGCCCTCATTACCATAATATCCCAGTGTGTGAAACAAGACCAGAAAGTATAAGTGATGTGTCCCACCTGCTATAGTCTGACCTTTGTCTGTGAAAGAATCCAGCACGCTCAAAATAGCAAATATACTAAGAAAGCAATTTTTTGTTCCTGGGCAAAATGATATCTTAAAGATTTCATAGAGTATTTCTGTTCTCTGCTCCCTTTGGTTTTCATTTTACTTTAAGTATTTAAGAGAAGTGAAATACTACAGATGTAACTTTTGTATATTTTTACATGCCTGACATGTATGTTTGGTGGATCTGAGTGTATCCAGTGTGTTAGTGTGTACTACCTGGGAGTGAACGGGCACTTTCTGGTGCACACTAGCATGTCATGTACTAACAGTCTACCTGGAGTCTGCTGGCATGTACTAAAAGTTCCTGGCATGTGTTTATATCATCCCATTTCAAACAGTAATACATCTTGCTCACTAAAGATCTATTAGTGAGTGTCAACAAAGTCCACCCAGATAGTAAGGAGGTGACACGCTGATGCAGGCCTGCCAGCAGGAATTCTAAGTCTCAGGGCAGAACAGTCTTGCCTGCCACTTGTTCCAGTGGCCCTTTCCTTCCTTCCTTCCTTCCTTCCTTCCTTCCTTCCTTCCACAGCCCCACCCAAAGTCTGAGGCAGGCCCCATCTCTGTTCCTCTTCAGGCTCTGTCTCTGCTTGCCACCACATCTGTCCCCACCCCCTTCATCGCTCAGTTCCCCCTCCTCTCTTCCACATTCTCCCTTCCCCCAAGCAGTGAGGAACAGCTGGAGGGCCTGAGTGGAGAGTGGGAAGGAGGGACACAGCCAGCAGTGGAGGTGGGTGAGCAGGGGAAGGAGAGGAGGGACACATGCACCAAGCAATGGTGCGGAGGAGGAGGGATGCAGTGAGCAATGACTGGGCCACTAAGTGTGGAGAGGGGACTCAACTGCAAGGAGGCCAAGTGTGGAAGGCAGGGAGGTGGGCTGTTGGGGTGGAGGTGAAGTGTGGGATAAAGCAGGGGTGGACTGCAGCAGAAGGGGCAGGACAGGGAGTTAGCCTCCTCGTGGGGAAGCTTTCACCCTGCCTCCCATGGCCCAGGCCCCTTTTAAAATCACCGGTCTCCTGGGCAATTGCCCCCTTTGCCTGCCCCTCCCCCCATCAGTGTGCCTGTGCTGGTGTGCACTACACTTTACACTCCCCAGCTGGTATGCACTAAAGCACTATTTGCCATTGCCCTGCACCTTGTATAGTCATTTATATCAGTGCAAAATGGATGTGAAATTGCACTCTCATCAGATCAGAATGGTAGCATTCTGCACCTACTTTTTATAGGTGTGAAGGACTGCACACGGGGCAAGCAAACAAGAGGCCTCAGTCAGCGAGTCTCTTCTGCCTTAGCACAGAAAAATCTGTCTAGGAGACGAAGTGAAGCATTTTTAGACTTTGCAGGTCTTTATTTTTTCCATCAGGTACACTTAATTCAAAACGTCACGTGAACTTTCCTACCCCTTGTGAGCCCCATGCTGACTGATGATGACAACTCTGTGTAAAATATTACCAGCCTTTTTTAATACGTGATGCATCATCGATTATCTATCATTTATTCTCTTTAAAATCCTTGCCCTTCTCTCTTTAAACGTAATCTGAAATAATAGCTTTTCGAGAGCTATGAAATACTACCCACACTTCCTTCGGTTCCATCGATATAATATGAGTCACTGCTTCATTTAACACAGCCAGTGACAGCTGTGTTCATGCAGTCTTAAAACACACAGATAGTAATATTACGTAGTCCTTTTTGTTGAAGTGAGTGTACCGTGGTACGCAACAGAACGCCTTTTCACTTCTGTCAAAGCTTTCAAAGGAAAGCAAAAGGGGAGCTGAGATAAAAGCAGGATGAGTATTCAGCTTTGTTGCTAAAGAGGAATGATTCAGTCAAGTAACTGGAGAACCTGGAGTCTTAAAAAGCAATGTGTGTTGAAAGCTGTTATAGTCTTGTAGCTACATTGTTTAACCACACTTTGATCTGAAATTTTCACTGCTTGAACCCTCAGTTGCGCCACCTTCTTTTCCTCTAATCATTGCCACTAGGGTTCTGTGCTACCACACGGCAGCAGTTCTACTGATAAAAGTTTTTGGAGATGCCTTTCTTCTGTCTGGCACCTCGTGTGGTCGTTTACACCTGTGCAAAGTGCATGTAAAATACTACCCCATCTGAGCCAGTATTTTTCATTAACTTTTCACTCCCTTTACACGAGCATATATGACTGCATTAAGTGCAGGTCAACAGAGAATCTGGTTCAAAGAATTCAGAGGAGAGAAGGAATTTAAACACCTTAAAGAGCAGGGGAGAATCATGCCTTTTATCCTCTACAGCCAGTTCTGCTTCTTCTTTGACTGGACTTTCCTGTGTAAAGACCTGCTCAGACTAAAAAATCTGGCAAGACAAATATTCTGCATGTTCCAAGTACAAAGGTGTAACTCTGTTTCTTCATGCACTGGGCCTTTCTTGTTGATCTATTGGTGCAAGGGGGCAGGAAGGTTGGTTTAATCAGTGTCCTGGGGATTTGCTCAGTGTAGGAATAAACTCTGGGTAGCATAGATTAGGTGTAGCAGCTCCATGCCACTTTTCTACTGATACTAGGGGCAGAGCACCAAGGCATTGCAAAGAGGACATAGACAGAATGACCCTGTACTCTAGTGATTTCTGTCTGTCAGAATGGCCCCTTGAGACTCAGCCAGTCAACTATAACTTAAACCAGTTCTAGAACAGGAAATAAGAAGTGCTGTGTGTGCACAAGACTTCAGAAATGGTCTTAAGTACAAGTCAGATGTATAATGTAGCATGGGAAGGGTGTGCGTGGGGGGGTGTGTGCGTGCATGCATGTATTGGTTTGTCTACAGTCATGTGTGTCAGGAATGGAACAGTGGGAGATGGTCTTTCAATTACTGCTCCATCCTTTCTGCCACGGAAGCTGTGCTCTCCCTTCCCACCCAACATATCGCTGCTTATTTGGCAAATTAATTGAACTGACCCTAGCCCTAAGGTTTAAATTCTTTTTGTAGGCCAGCCACCAGAGGGTGTTGTAAACATGAACTCCTGAAAAGGACTGATCCCATCCACTTGTACAGAGCAAAAAGGCACTAATATTAACCATGCCAGCTGGCACTTTACAAATAGAGTGTATTAAGGACCAAAGATGGGTGAACACTCTCTTGGTGATGGCTCCAATCTTCAGTATTGTGTATGCATCAAGGTTTCTTATCAGGCCTTTTAGAGCACTTCGATTAGGTGACACTGACGTGATTGTTCGTGGGCAATGTTCTGCTCAAAATACACCATTGCTCAGTGAAGATTTGCCTCGTTTATTTCTTGAATACAATGATTTGCTCAGACCCCAGATCTGTTCAGAATGCTGCTTGTCAGTCAGTGCAGATTTACAGCTCTTCCTCTAGTATGCATTTGATCCCTTACAGAAGAATCATAGAATCTTAGGGTTGAAAGGGACTCCTTGAGGTCATCTAGTCCAACCCCCTGCTAAAAGCTGGACCACTCCCACTAAATCATCTCAGCCAGGGTTTGAGTTGCTGTCATACCGCCAGTTAAGAGGACCCACTTGTTCACAACTGGCAGCTCTGCATTTGTGACAGGCTAGAATGTGTTTGGTGGATAGCTTGTTTACATACAGAAGAGTTGGGTTTTAATTTGGGCAGGGGTGTGGGGTTGCATCTGTTAGTAGCTCTGATGCTGCAACACTGATCTGAACTTCTTGTACTTATGACATTTAAGAGGAATGTATCAAAGAAACATGGTTTTATGAGGCCAAATCCCAAAGTTCATGTTACGGGCCAGAATCACAATTTGCGTGTGACTGTCACCTATGGGAAGTGAGTGTAAAAGGTGTAGATGTTACCTACTTAGCACTCAGGTGTAAATTTAACTCATTTTACACAAGGTACCAGGTATGGAAAATCAAACCTTCAGTTTTGACCCTTAATTATACAGGCAAAACTTCCATGGACTTCAGTGACAGAGAGTCAGCATTTGGTTACTGGTTCCTAAAAGCTTTGATTTTACAAAAAGTTTGTACCAGGATAGATAAAGCAGTACAACCGCACTGAGGTGGGCATAGTTATGTTGGTATAAAGGCTTGGGAAGAGGAATAACTATACCAGCTAAAAACAACGAGAGTCCTGTGGCACCTTATAAACTAACAAATTTTCTTCGGCATAAGCTTTCGTGAGCTATAACCCACTTCATCAGATGTGGGTTATAGCCCACAAAAGCTTATGCCGAAGAAAATCTGTTAGTCTATAAAGTGCCACCGGACTCTCGTTGTTTTTTGCTGTACACAGACTAACACAGCTACCCCTCTGGAAATTTATACCAGCTAAAGCACCTTCATACCTGTGTCCACACTAGTGGTTATAGCAGTACACTATATTGATAGAAAAATCACCCCCTTAGCCAACACAGTATACCAGTGCCTAATCCATGTGCAGACCAGTTTATTGTTCTCCCTTGTTTGCAATACCCTCAGAGAACCTTGAAAATATTTATTTTATTTCTGCAAATAATTTTGAACTTTTTCACTTTGCAAATATTTTGTGTGTTTTGTATGCAGCTGAAATTATCAGTGCTATTTTTATTTGACAACTTGAGTCTGCAGTACATAGCACCTTATCCTGCCAAAACATCTTTGTTTGTGCATCAGCATCATCAATGATGTCAGCATTGCTCTGGAAATAGCGTCTGCTTGCTCAAGAATCTACTTATTTTTAAAATCTCTCCCCTCACCCCCTTTGTGCTATTTATAAGAAGTCATCTGAAGTTTGTAATTCAACAAAACTGCTGCATTTTTGGATGCACCTTGAAAGCAAGGATAACATTAAAAATATAAAACAAGTGATTTATTATAGGTTGCATGAGGTGGTGGGGCGCACAAATTTTGTGCTACATTCTCTCACTTTTTTTCTTTCCCTGGGATAATGTGTGGGGAGTTCTGGCTCACACAGTGTGGGTTATGTTAGAGTTCTCCCCGCCAGCTGTAGACTAGGAGATCTTTCTAGCACCTTCCCTTTCCACCTTTGAAATCATGGTGACATTGGACAATCCCACCCTATGGACTTAAAGTAGCAGACATGACAGTAAGCCCATGTTTGGCTCATGAGTGGGGTGAGGCATTAGCCAGCCACCTCCCGTTCCCTGATTTTCAGATCCAGCACTGGCTCTAGCAATAGTCAGAGTGGCTTCTAGGCAGTTTTAACTTATGCTACTGATCAGTGCTTTTTTTTTGTAAAAAACAAACAAACAAAAAAACCAACCAAAAAAAAGGTGCTGGTACTCAGTCAGGGACCTAGGGCCTCCACCGGTAGCGGCAGGGGCTAGAGCTGCATCTCTGTGGAAAAATAGGTCCCGGTACTCAGTATCCCTGAGTACCAACACAAAAAAAGCCCTGCCACTGACACATGGTCCTTTGTGGACCCTCTACCAGTCGCAGATAGATGGAACCCCACTAAGTCCCCTCCCAAACTCTGATGTAACCCTTCTCAGTCCTGATGACTCCCCAGCACAGAGGAGAAGGAGTAGGTGGCAGGCACAGGACTTGGAGTTGGCACACTCATCACAGCAAGGTAAGTTGTAGCTGGTTTCTGATACCTTCTCAGCTCCCGAATATAACACAGAAGGTCCGAATCTGAATACAGGATTTGGCCCTTTAGCTTCACTTCTAAATTTCTGCCAAGGTCAACAGCTCCAAAAGATGAGCTTTCTTGAAAACTGTGAATAAATTCTACCAACACTTGTGTCTTTCCAACACTGGGGTTGCGTGGGTGTAATAGAGGGCAAGTTTGGCACACAGGATTTTTGAGAGTCTTCCAAACTAGTAGCTATTGTAAATATTAGTATTTTAAATTTTGTTTACCTTGCATGTCCCCACACATGCACACAACCTTCTTGATATTTTACTTGGGAATTTAAAACCTTTTCCCCCATCACATTATAACTGTACTATATGTCAGAGTTAATGTCTATGTTAGAAAACTGAGGGAAGGGGCTGAGCTATTATGCCATTTTGAAGAACTTTTCAGTGAGATGTTGACATGTTTCAAATGTGAAAGATCTGCCCTGTGGTGTCTTATATGAATCACATGGCTGGGATGTGTCTGATTGTACTCCAAAGGAGGTGTATCTAGTCATTTGTCATTAATTTGTTCCACATTCTAACCTCCCATTGTGGGCCTGGGAGAATGGCTGAGGTTAAGGAGCCAGGCTACAAGGGGTCCTGCCATAGTAAGTGTTTGTTTACTGAGACTAAGTCATTTCCTCTTGTTTTAATTGTTTAAAAATTGCAAAGCTTCTTAGCCAGAATTCATACCTCTGAGAGAGGTAGTTATGCCAGCCTAAACTCCAGTGTAGCCATCCCTAGGTCAATGGAAGAATTTTTCCATCAACATAGCTACCATCTCTGAAAGGGGTGGATTTACTACATCAGTGAAAAAGCCCTTCCATTGCTGTAGCAGCTGTCCCACTGTTGCACTTGTAGTGTAGACATACCCTTATACTAATTCACTGTTACTGATCACTTTTACTAATGGCTCATCATTCTGAAGCTGCCGACGGACTTCATAGCCGCCAGTTGGTCAAGTGATAATGAGACATATAAATGTTATAACATAACAGGCCCAATTTATAAAGGAAACATCCAGGCAGGGATGGGGGAGAGAATAATAAACTCTAGCATATGGGAGTGTTCCAATGATTTATTCTGTGATGCACAGTGACAACATTCAGCTCTTACGAAGGGCCACCATGCAATTAGAATCATCTTCTGAAAAAGAAACTTCTCTCCCCTCTGAGAAACTCTGTTTTTATCTTATTAGGGAATCTTACCACTTTATAATTAATCAAATGTGAAAGCCATGGGTTAAATGCAGATGGAAGTAACTTGAGAGGTACAGATTCATTTGAGTCGCAAATCAAAGAGTTATGTATATCCAAAGAAATGCAAATGGGCTTGGGCTACCTATGATAAAATGGTATGTCACAGGTGAACATGGCAAAATCACACAATCTGATTGTTTTAAAAAATAACACTGTAGTGTGCTAAAATGATACCAGTTACTACTGAAACAGTTTCCTCCTAGCAGTGGCTTTGAGTGGTTTACAATGATCTCTCATGAATAGTACATTGTGTATCATTTTACTTAGCTTTCATATCCTTTGAAATGAAAGGCAGTATATAAATACAATATATTGTTAATTAAAATTAGATGTTTAAGCCATATGTATTTAATAATTGGAGCAAGAGAATGAGGATTCTAGAATTCTCCTATTGTTTCAAGAATCACCTTAGGCAAGACAACAGAGTACTCTGTTGTCTTTCTACAATAGACTAACACGGCTACCCCTTTGGAATTCACCTTAGGCAAGTTACTTAACTCTGTGATCTTCCATTTGTTCCTTTGATAATGTATTATCCACTTATTTCTGTAGCACTCTGAAGCCCCAAACAAGTTTGGACTCCAATATACTAGACAGTTTACAAACATGCTGCAAAGTCTGCCCCAAAGAGCTAATTGATGAAATAAGGGGGTGTAATTAACAATAGGAAGCAGGGTGAGAATGAGGACAAGGGAATGGTCATGTGACCATGTGATTGCATAGGCTAGTTATCAGCTTAGTCCAAAACCCATTGAAGCTGCTATGTGTCCTTCTATTGATTCCAGTGGGTTTTAGATTAGGTACTTAACACTCAAATTGTTGCTTTTGAACCATTTAAATTACCTTGCAATAAATATTAATATTAATTAATATTTGTAGAGAGATTTTAGATATTGTTTAATGAAAAGCAATAGGGACCAAGGCTCTCATTAAGTCTGACAGATTGTGACCTGAGCCCTTTATGCAGTGATTGCAAATGATTAGTAAATACTATTGTTTGAGTGAACAAATGCACAATATAGAAGGTACTAGAATGCAGAGCTTCTGGCAAAAGGAGGAACATTTGATTCTTTGAACCCACACCTCAAAAGATTATTTATCCAGTTGTTCAAATCTTTGTCCATGTTCTTTTGTCAAGGTGGTAAAGAGGCATGTGGGTGGATGCTGTTTTTGGACTCATGGGTAAAACTCAGGCTTTTGTAGAGTTCCTATCCACCGCAAAAAAAGTATGCAGTTTCCTCCTACTTCCATTTGATCAAGAGAGCTTGGGTTTGTTCAGGATTGCTAGTTGCTAAAATATAACATAGCCATACATGAATTAGCTCAGTAGAATATTCAGGATGCAAACTGATACTTAGACTATGCAGACCCCGTCTGTGAACACTGTGAGAGGAGGATGTTTCTGGATTGGAGATGTGAAACCTTTTTCGACCCTTGTGATTTTCAGTGATCTAACTCACTTTCACAACCTCTTCTCATGTCATAGGGTTTTTTTCCACTGAATAAAGTAAAAATTATACACAGATTCACTGCAACTTTTAATTGTGTATGTGCCCTCTTATAAATCTCAAAGTTTCAGCAGGGGCATAAAGTGCTTTTCGAGAAAGAGACTAAAATATCCCCTCTGCCAGATGTAGGCGATTCAGATGACATTAATTAGAATAATGAATAGCAAGCCAAGTCCTTGACACACAAAGTGTTTCTGTCTACTACCATTCATTCATTGTTTGCTGATTCAGACCACATCCTTCCTTTCCATGATTTCACTTCATGCTGGTACCCAATAAATACAATCAAAGCTGTGCACTGTATTTTGAGCCCACTGGTTACAGGTTGGGGTGATTATTATTCAATTTCTGCAGATGCTGCACCACTGTCGTTAAACAGGGAGCCATTATTATTTTTAAATAGGGGGTGGTGGGCAGTAACAGCCAAGAAACTGCCTCAAGTTCCCTTCATGCACTACCATACATGTAATTAATGAGCTGTAGGCAGCCGATTAGAAACAGTAGTAGCATGATTGTTTCAAAGTACAGGAGCTGCAGGATTAAGAACAGTCTTTGGCACAAGTATAGTTAGGCAGCTCTTCGTACTGAGACTGGGGGAGTCTCAGTCAAACACCAGAGAAATTTTCCAGTTGAGGGTTTCCAGGTTTGTTAGGGAATGTCTTCAGGCTGAGTTCTTCTGAAGAGGGGAATGAAATCCTTACCCCTCTGTAACACTCCAAATCCCTCAGTCCTCTTGTATTGCTCCTACTCCCCTCTGGTTCTTTCCTGGAGGCCGCGGCTGTGCCCTGCTGTCTTCATGGGGGCTGTCTTCATGCAGCTGTAGTGAAAGCATCAGGAATGCTGTTGAACGAGTCTGCGGAATGCATGTAACCATTTAAAAAAACTGTTCCTTTAATGCTTGGGAGCAATATCTTCAAGTGACAGACTATAGACTGTGCTCCTCCCAAACTAGTGCCCATATAAATGCTTCTTAAAAAGCTATTAGTGTGATTAAGTTCTTTTTCTCCATGCTCAACAACTATACAATAGCTTTAATTGAGGACTTTCATACTAGGAACTTGTAGATATGCAGAGCTTATTTTATGTTATTTTTTTCTAGACCCAATTACTGATTTCTGAAGATGTGCATGTTCAAAGATGATTTTACTTCTTCTCAGCTCCATTTAGTCTGTCGTCATACTAGGATTATAATGCAACTATACATGATGACCACTCTTTAGGAAGAAAGGTCCTTAGGTTTTAGCAAAAAGATTCATCATTTTTCCATTCTGTCCCTCAGAAAAATCTATCCTCCCTCAATATATTTCACATGAATTAAAGGGGTGTTTTTAGTTTTCTTTCTAAATGACACTTTTTATAGACTGTGATATTGGCAGGTACATGTGAACCATTTCCAGGACCATAGACAATGTCACAAAAACTGAAGGATGTCTTCACCACAGCATTCAAAAGACAGAGAAGTTGGATTCAGAGAAAAAGTTCTGATGCAATCCAAAATACATGATCTGATATTGTATCAAATCCAAATAGTGGCAAAATGATGCCACCAAGCTTACTAAGAATTTAAGGTGGCAGTGCAAAGAGTGCACAGAACCTTGATTCCCAAAATCACAGAACAGCTCTGAAGAAAGGAGAATCTTCTTTAGCTCTTTGCAAAGTAGGACCAGACTTTCTCATTTGGGACCATATTTCTAAGAGAACTTCAGAAGTGCTCAGCTCTCCTGAATATCTGGTTGCTTCTTTTGGCATGTAAATAGGAGCCAAGCTTCTTAGAAAACTCGCCCCCAATTGTGGCTGCTGAACTAACTTGCAAATCTGGCCCATTGGGACTAAAGTATGATGCACACAGCTGAGCAATTCTGTACACACTTACATAAATGTTACACGTGCAAACTCTAACCAGTTCATTTCAGTTTCTAAGGAATTCAGAAAATATTTAGCCAAGAATGTTGCCTTGTATGTGAATATTCTCCTAGAGGCATCAGGAGGTCTGACAGAAGTATTATCTGTAAAACCTTATTTATTCTACAAAAACCCAAGATGCTACATTGCTTCTGTTGGCCAAAATAAGCTAGTGTTCCATCATGCTATATGCTAAAACAGATGCCCCAACAGAGTAACTGCATCTCCAACACATTTAGAGCAAAAAGTAATTTTAAATGGTACCAGAAAAATCTCTCATATGCCAGATATAATATCCACATTTGTGGAATTGCTGGATTACTGGTGGCATCATAGTGCTAGCTGACAAAACCCAACCTAACCCTTTGACTCTTAGCTAGCAGATTATGGTTCTTCAGGAAATTGTCACACTGGGTATATGTGTAATTTTGCACTGTCTATGAGCAAATACATCCTTAGTATAAATAAAGTCACTAAAGATAGTGGAGTTACATCAAGCATAAATAAGACCCTTGATGTCCAGCAGTTTTCTATAGCATGCCACACAGCTGAGTAGTTGTGATTAAAAGGAAGAAAGTCTAGACTCCATGAAGGAAAGATATATGTACCTTACAGAGGGGCTTTTTTGAATGAAAACGTGGTGGGATTTCTTGATTTTCCTGATTAAAGCTATAGTTCAAGCTCATCCATTTCAAAACTGGAATCATAAGTAGTTTGGAGTTGCTTTGACTTTGTTTCCTTGAGTGAATCTAATGTCTGTTAGCATAGTTATTCCAGGTCAGTCTAATTATAGACATTACTCATTATGTCCTGCAATAGAAGTTGAGTATATGTTTTAATGTGTTGCCTTTTAAGGAAAGGCTCTCTGGTGTATTAACCCAAAAATTTCAATTCAGCACAATTAAAAAGGTATTCTGGAACTAAATAATTGCCAGGCCATCTTGGAAACGAGTTTTATATCTCAGTAGACTTATTACTCAGGACTTCAGTGTTCAGTAAATTGAAATGAACAATCCAAAAATGATTCATGTTCCATATTTCTATTGAATCATTAATGAATTCCTATATAGAAACATAGAAAGTTGCTGCCTGTTCACTGTCACATTGCTCTAGCACATAACATGGATAAAATAAAAGTTTGTAGTAGGACACCTAGCATGGCCAACACACTGCCAGAAGACAATTAAGCTAACCACATGAATCATTACATACAGCCCTACTAACTATGAAAATTTACCAGACCTGCCAATGATATTCATGTGATAAGACATCTGGCTTCATAAATTTATATTGATGGTATCCAAGAACTTTTTTATAGGCCAATACAGTTAATTCTGAACTGTAACGTCTTGAAAGGATATGATTTTCTGTTCCTCCCATGACGTGGGATTACATGTGTAGTCTGTGATGTCCTGATTGTAGTTAAGCATAGAAATTATTGATCACATATAACTAGATACTCACTCAGGACAAATGTTTTTGTTTTCTTTCTTGATTTGATTTTATGTGCTTCTTTTTAAATGATTCAATAGATGTTTATTATTATATAGGCCAGATTCTCTGCAATAACCAAGATCTGCCCATTCCAGTGGGTTTGAGGACAAGCAGGGAACTGGTTACAGCTCCCTGATGTTGCAGACCAGTATTGCCACACAGTGGGTTTTATAGGAGCCTAAGGATGGTTCTTTCACACAAACCGTGTTTGAAATGAAACATTTCAAGTTAATAACAAAAATCCAGTTAATTTTTATGATGTCTCTTTTTCACTTCAGCCTGCCATGACTCCAATTCTAATTCTCAACATACCACTAATAAATCCTCCTATTAAATTCAGCTCAAACAGAAGCAAAAAATACTGAATTTCACCAGAGTGTCTTTTGGTTTCCAGCCTAGTTGTTCAGACACGGATATAGACTCATAGACTTTAAGGTCAGAAGGGACCAGTACGATCATCTAGTCTGACCTCCTGCAAAATGCAGGCCTCAAGACCTCACCCACCCACTCCAGCAATAGGCCACCAACCTATGACTGAGTTATTTACTTCCTTAAATCATGATTTAAGGACTTTAAGATACAGAGAATTCACCGGTAGGTGAACCATGCCCTGTGCTACAGAGGAAGGCGAAAAACCCACAGAGCCCAGGCCAATCAGCCCTGGGGGAAAATTCCTTCCCGACACCAAATATGGCGATCAGTTAAACCCTGAGCACATGGGCAAGTCTCAATAGCCAGTTACCCAAGAAACAATTTTCTGTAATAACTCAGAACCCACCCCATGTACTCTCCCCTCTTAGGCCATTTGTATATCCACCACATGTAGCCAAATATCAGTCAATTTCCAAAATAGGGTAATCATACCTCCCCCTCCATAAATTTATCAAGCTCAGTTTTGAAAGCATTTATGGTTTTTGCCCCCACAACTCTCCTTGGAAGGCTATTCCAGAACTTTATTCCTCTAATGGTTAGAAACCTGCGTCTAATTTCAAGCCTAAATTTCTTGATGGACAGTTTATAACCATTTGTTCTGGTGTCCACATTGGTGCTGTACACAAATAATTCCTCTACCTCTCTGATATTAATCCCGGTGATGTATTTATACAGAGCAGTCATATCCCCCCTCAACCTTCTTTTGGTTAGGATAGTTTGGATAAGCCATCACACTTTTAGTTGATTTTCCAAAATGACCCCAACCTCTGAAATATTTTGCAAAAAACTGTCAAAAAAGTCAGTTGAGTTTATGTCTGTGTGAGGGACCAGGATATGGTTGAGCAGACCAAGGTGTTGGAGCAGTAGTCAGACCCAGGGATCAGGGCTGAAATGGTGCTCAGAATCAGAGGCCCAATGAGAGGGTCAAGGGTCAGAGCTGAAATCGAAGTCAAGCCAAGAATTGGAGTTGGAATCAAAGAACACGGGCAGGAAGGCAAGAACAAGTCAGCAATCAGGGACAAATCAGGTAAGCTAGGCTCAAGAGTCTAACAAGGAAGCAGGGTCCAATGTAGAAGCCAGCCAGGAATTCAATCAGCTGGGCAGACAATGTCTTGTGCCTCTTTCTATTTTAAATAACGTAGCTGGACCAATCAGTGGGGCCAGGTGATTCTCCAGTCAGGAATCCTGTGGGCAGTGCCTCTGCTGGGGCTGGGGCTCCATTAACCACTCAGCCCTTCAGGTACTAAGCAGCTGGGATATGCCAGTTAGCAGAAGACCCACAGACCCAGGAGTCCTCCCACTGAATGAAGGATAAGATGAAATAACTAGAAATTTCACTTTCAACCTTCTTTGTAATTCATAAATTGTCTCTTTTTATATGGCTATTTCCTTTCCTTTAAGTAATTTGTTTTAAAGTAGGCAAGACTTAGATAAACTAAAAAATGATTTGCATACTGCACTCATCTGTGTCAGTCCATTTGGAAAGGTATCCTAATGGTTAAAGCACTGGATTAGAAGTCAGACAAATAGGCTCTGAGTCTAGCTTCCTTTGTGACTTTCAGCAAGTCACTCAGCCCCTCTCTCCCTTACTACTTCATCTATAAAATAGGTATTATAACAGAAACTTCATCTTGTATAGACAATGTGGCATATTGGGTAGATCAAAAGGACTATTCATCCATAGAGGCTATGTCTACACTTGAAAAGTTAAGTCGACTTTATTAAGTCAACTTAACAAAAGTGGACTTAACTTTTCAAGTGTAGACATAGCCCCTTTTCAATCCTATTAAGTCGATTTAACACTTTGTTGATTTAATAAGGTCAATTTAGACGCTAATTCCCATCCACACTGGCTTAAGTCTACCTAATAAGGTTGACTGAAGCAGTAAGTCAATGTAAATCGAGGTGTTAAGAAGTTGACTTAACTTTTCCTTAAATTGACTTAAAGAACAGCTTAAGTCGACTTAAAGAAAGCCCAGTGTGGACGTGGAGTAAGTTAGGTCAACTTAAGCCTCCTTAAGTCGACCTAACTTGTAAGTGTAGATGTACCCAAAGAGATTAGCAGAGAATCTCACAGAATGGTATACCATGAATGAGAACCTCCAGTAATAGAGATGCCACAGAGAAGAAGAGCAACTTCATGAGGCTGATTCTGTCATGTCAATCTGGGAGGATAATCCTTGGAGTTCAATGGGATCAAGGTTTAATTCACTAAATTCTATAAAGGCTAAGATTTCCAAACTAATGAGTTGAGATACCTGAAAGGGGCTTCATTTTTAGCAGCAGGGAGGAGGAGCTACTAAGGATGGATGATTGAGCCCATTAAAGGTGTCTCAAGTCAGGCACTCAAAATCACTAGTTTTGAAAACCTTTACCCATTTACTTTGAGGTCATTAAACAGGAGCTAGTAAAGCAGAATTGAAAAGTAATATTACTTAATTCCTCAGGCTGGCATTGTATGGACATTTTTATATTATTTCTACACTAATGTTTGATTTATATTGCCATTAATAGGACATGAGTCCTCAACATGCAGAAATGGAAACATATGCATTAGGCGTAATAAATGCATTTCAAAACCATTACATTATATTGCAAAATTACATATGTAGAGCTGCATGCAGGGGAATGATTGCTCAAAGGAATTATAGGAGAATAGCACTGACTGTGAGGTAGAGTGAAGGAGGCATCATATCATGAACCTAAAACTCCTTGATCATAGTGTTTTACTTGGTTAATTCCAGCTTTAGGCTCCTGTGCTCTGAATGTTTTGTCTTAATTAGATTCTGCTTTTAGTAATTATTTCATGGAAATGCCATACAGTCCTCCCTGTGTGAGGTTTTTCTTTAATGCCAAAGGACATCTTCTGACCTACCTTAATGTGTGCTTTAAATCTTTCATTATTGAGGATATTCATCGTCAAACCTCTATACTGAAGCACTGTGGAAAGGTGTGGAAGGAAACTCCCCACTTCTTGTCCTCCCCAGCAGGAATCTTAACTCATCTTCCCTTTGTAATAAAAAACCTCTAAACCTCAGCAACTAATTGTGAAATATGTGTATTTGACCCGCCCACCCCAGCATGCCAATTGCTTTCTTTTCTCTACCTTTTTTTCAACAACTAAGTTCTCATTCTCTTCGCCACTGATGGCTTACATGCTGATTCCAGTATGAGCTCGTAATATGGCTACACCATTCAGCAAACTATGTCCCCTGCTGCACTAGTTCAGTTTTGCTGGCCAATAAATGGAGAATGAAGAAAGGCTCTTACCAGTGCTTTTTTGGGTTAAAGAAAGGAGAGGTGGGGGGGGGGGGCGGGTTTGCCGGCCAGCTGGCAGGAGCTGGGGCTGCATTGCTGTAAAAAGAAGGTGCTGGTACTCAGTGCCCCTGAGTACCATCACAAAAAAAGCCCTGGCTCTGTCCAGTATCGATGCAAGATGTTAATGGACTGATTCTTCTTGCTTTGCACAGATGTGAAGTCCAGGTTTTAGCTCCTAAAGATTAAAGAGAATTCTTTCTCTGCACTATTCAATGGAGCTCCTAGGTGGTTTACCCATCACAAATACATTCTTGTATCTCATACTGGATGTACTCAGGCTGGAAAGTGCTACGGAAAGGTAAAGTTTGTTTCACATGATAGTATTAGAGTGGAGTGAATTTAAGAATCTCCATCCCAAAGGAAATTTGATATTTTAACATTTGTTTTCATCCCACATCACAACGTAAAGTGGAAATTGCAGGGATTTTTGTGGATCAGAAATTCTGAAAATGATGGACTTGGAAAATGTCTACATGTTGCATTTCAGTTGAAATGAAAAACTGTGAGAGTCTCAAGTCAAAATGTTTTGGCCCAAGACACTTTGTTGGAAGTCCATACAACTTTAAACTACATTGTTCCTATTATGACACATTGTTTTATGGGAGTTGTAGTTCAGAACCCAGATGTCCCCATTCTTCCTTGTGCCTCAGGCTCCCTGGCTGGAATGCAACTCCCATAATAAACCTAGGGTTTTGTGACTCCCAATGGTGCACCAGACACTAAGGTTGGGCAAAGAGGCCTCTCCACATTACATTATGGGAGATTATTCCTCTCAGGAGCCTAAGTCATCAGAGACAATGGGGCCTAAAGGGCACTCTGTGACCCAGGCGGCAATGTGATTATACCAGAAATACAGTGTAATCTTTTCTTGATCTGAATTGAATGAACCATTTTGGTAAAACAAATATTTCACTTTAGGTCAAACCAATCTGAAAATAAATTTTTCATTTAACTGCCTTCAACGGAAAATCATTCTTAAATCAAAATGATTTTGCAGAAGCTGACAATCATTCTGATGGAAAATTCCCTACCGGCTCTAATAACTACACTTACCATACTTAATTTAATACACTGGCTACACTGAAAAAAACCCATGCTGCTTTTGGAGATGTTACCTGTTCCCAGAGAGATTTTCTTTGCTTAAAACTGAGAAAACCACTGAAGCTAGAATGAACTTTAAGTGCACCTGCTGCACATGTTGGTGTTGCAAAGAACAAAACACATACATTGCGTTCTAGGTGGTTTATTTCCCATTAAGGTAAGCAACAACACAGAATCAAAATAGAAAGTCTACATAAGGGAGGGAGAGAGAGAACACAAATAAGGAGTCCTGTGGCACATCTAAAGACTGACAAATGTATTAAAGTGTAAGCTTTCATGGGTGACAACCCACTTCCTCAGATGCATGAAGTGAAAACTGCAGTGTGCTAGGTATATATACACATGAAGGTGAGGTTAAAAAAGTATATTCGAACAGTGCAGATGTGGCCCTTTAATGACAACAGATGAGAAGGTGAGAATGTTTAAAGAGGGAAAATTTTAAAGAAGTAATTTTCCCTTTAAACATTCTCACCTTCTCATCAGTTCTTGTTAATGGGCCACCTCTGCCCTGTTTGAATTGAATTGACCTTTTTACTCATCCTTCATGTGTCTGTCTACCTACCAACCTGCAGTTTTCACTTCATGCATCTGAGGAAGTAAGTTGTCACCCACGAAAGCTTATGCTTTAATACATTTGTTAGTCTTAATAAATGCCAGAGGGACTCATTTGTTTTGCTAAAACAGATTAACACGGCTATCCCTCTGAAAGAGAAGACAGTGCTTCACTCTAATGTTTGCATCTGAAGGGAGACACAAAATGGCAGCTGTTCCGGAAGCAGGCTGGATGAGTCCTCTACAGTTCAAGGCGCAATATCAGTCACGCTGCACATTACTCGTAGTGTAGCTCAGCTTTATATAGATAGGCATTTTGCCAGGTTATCACAAAACTGGACATATCAGTGCCAGAGCTGGCACTAGACATAAGCAGACTAGGCAATTGCTTAGAGCCCTGAGCAGCTTAAGGTGGTTCCTTATTCACTTTTTTAGTATGAGTTGGGGGTGGGGGAAGCAAAAATATTCCTGCTTAAGGCCCTCAATGGGATAGCGCTGCCTTTGTCTTAGCATATGTATTAGAGAGAGAAAAGATGATCAGTGGTTAGGGTGTTAACCTGGGAATCAGAAGACTTGGGCCTTGTACACACTGCAAAGTTATTGCGCGGTAAGGCTCCTTACTGCGCGATAACAATCAAAGCGTCCACACACGAAAGCTTCTTGTTGCTTGGCAACAGCCCTCTTGCCGCGCAACATGTAAACCATCTAAACGAGGGTGGTAAGGCTTACCACGGAACAGTTGTTCCATGGTACAGCCTGTGTGGATGCTTTTTGCGCTGTTGACAGCCTCTGGAAATGTCCCAGAGAGCCAAACCGAGCCACTCTGGGACATTGGAGCTGTCAAATATGTCAATATCACTGCTCTAGCAGCCAGTTAGAGCCAGCCCCCTAGTGAAGCCCCGGGGCTGAGCTACGGGGGTGGCCCGAACTGGCTGCTCTTGCCGGTTTGGGCCAACCCCCTAGTACAGCTGCAGGGCTCCAGGGAGCTCAGGTGGCCATGGAGGGGTTCTCAAGCCCCCGCCGGGGCCAGCTGTGGGGCTCGGCTGTGGGGGGTCTTAAGCTTCCCGGCGGGGCTCAGCTGCCCGGCAGCTGGAGCCCCACCAGGGGAGCTGGAGCCCCTGCAGCCCGGCTCAGCTGCTCAGCTGGGCTTGGCTGAGCCATGGCTCAGCTGCTGCTCAGCTGGCCGGCAGCAGCTGAGCCCCGGCGCATCTGAGCCCCAGCAGGACTGGGGCTCAAGGCAGCACCACTGCCAGCCTTTCGGCTGGCAAGGCAGTGCACGATGGGATAGGTACCCTCCATGCACTGCTCCTTCTAGCTAAAATTGAAAGAAGCGTGTGAACTCTCCTTTCGCTAGAAGGAGTGCTGTGTGGACGCACTCAAGCGTTATAATTATAACGCTTGCTTGACAAGTCTGTAGTGTGTACATGGCCTTGGATTCAATTCCTGGCTTCACCATAGACTTTTAGTATAACTGTGGGCAAGTCACTTGCTCTCTCTGTAAAGTGGGGACAACAGTTCTTCCCCACTTTATGAGAAGGTGCACTTTAAGACTGGGAGGCAGTTAGTTACGATGGTGAGGGGGACCATATAAGGAGGCAGGACATTCATCTGGGTTTAAACCAGCTGCAATCTGGTTTTTAAATGGGTTCTCCCTTGTCTAGTACTGTTATAAAACCAGGCATCATGCACAGAGGACACTGTTTTGAAGAGGGGACTGCTCTGCCCTACCAGCAGGACCTCATTCTCAGTGTCTGTGGGCTCTGCAAAATGATATCCTCTGTGCAGCATCACCTCGCACAAATCATATATGTAAAGTCACTCTGGCAATAGTGGTCCCACACTGCTGTGGAAGTACTGTAATGCCTGGTATTCCATGGGATGCATTAGTGGCCACCCTACCTATATGTAGGGAAGGTAGATATTATATTGCATGGCTATAGATGTTGTATATAAAATAAATTTATATAAAATATTTTGGGATTGCTAGATTGCTTCTTTTTATTCTTAAGGTTTTTGGGTCTTTTTTTCATTTATTATATTCAAGAACAATGAGAACAGGAATAAAATACTCTGGGAAGAATTGATCAGGGTGATGCAACTTAAACTGCTGATTTCAGTTCAATTTCCAAGTAGATGGAAAAGATAGTCCTTAGATATGCTCTGGCATTTTCCAGGGTTAAATTATTTCTATCACGTTAAAGCAGGACTGTACATTTGACCTTCACTTTGTACAAAAGTTAGGCCTTGAGGTAGTTGGGGTTCCGCAGGAGACTTATTGTTCGGTAGTTAGATGTTAGAGGGATGATTATTATTCAGGATCACAGAGAAGCCCCATTCCTCTAACAGAAATAAGCTTCATCCCCAATAACATCTTGAGAAGACATTTAAATGTGCTGCTTAGTGACAATACCAGGAAATGGCAGTTGTTGGGAGCTAGGACAGAAGAAGTAAAGAATTGTGAGGAGGTTTAAGCAGCACCTTTCAAATAACTTCCAACACCCTTTCTTCTTGGAGGTATGTCATAAATTCCCAGATCATGGTTAATTTTGAATGCTTTGATGTTAAGCTCCGTACTGAGATGTGAAACCTACAAAGGAACACATATCAGGTTCAGTTTGAAGAAGCATCCGCATATTCTGATACATATCTAAACTAGCCAAACATCTTGATCTACAAAGTTGGGCTGGAAATATCACAAAAGTCTCTTAGTATTTTACATCTGTTTGGAAATTAAGTAGCAATAATACTAACTATAAAAAAGCCCACACTCATCTGAATATATTAAAAAAAAATTAAAAGGGGGGCAGGGAGGTTGGTTTGAGTCTAACATCCTGATCTTGCAAAGACTCTGTAGGAATTCAACATTATACACTGTAAGAAATCCCAACATTAATCGGGAGGCTGTAAGGGGAGGGAAGTTCATTTATTTGATCCAAACCCGCTCAGCTATATCAATGATAAAAACATACTGCAGTTATAACCAAACAGATCATTGTTATTTTATAAACATTTATTTACAGCTTCTTGCATAGGAGTACAGGGCAAAATATGGAAGGAGGTGATATATACAATTTACATATATATATGAGTTATATATATAACACAGTTTAATGAGCTGCATGTTAATTAGGATCATACCAAGTGATCTTTGCAAGAATTCAGCACCATTCAGACAATAATTCATATGCTAGCAGAGGCTTTAGGATAAAAGTTTTCTTATTTGTTAGATCGACACCAATGACACAATGGGACCAAGGGGCTACTTAAACGAATCAATATTTTAAATTTTGATTTTTGCCAGCTGGAAAGTCGTCTTCTCACATTCTCAGTCTGACATGCCTGGGTGCTTCAGCTCAGTCAAGTTGCATCACACAGCATTTCGAAGAAGTATGTTAATTAAAGCAGACAGTCAAATCTCCACACAGAAAAAACACCAACACTTAAGTGTGCTATTAGTAGTCTGGGTTCAGTGTCTCTCTCCTTCAGTATTCCCCAATAAAGACAGAACCACAGACTCTTCTTTTCCCTATTCCTACAGACCTAAGGTTTATCTGTTTTCCTCACCTGACACTCACTTAACAGATACTGCCATTTGCTGAACAGCAGATTAAGAATGAATTACTGGAAGAAGCTGACAAAAAGTGCTGCTTCTGCGTAATTTATTTTAGGATGAAAATCACCATCTTGGCCAAGCCACCAGGTATGGAATCAGGGACCTCTGAAGCTAAAAGCATGAGAGACTGACACGTTTCCTAGCTGGAGCTGTAACGAGGTCTCACACTCTGAGAACTGCACGGAGGGGGACCTATAACAGGCTCATCAGTGGATTATGCTATTACCATTCAGTGACTGGGGAGATAACCTTCTGGAAGGGTTTTGGGGGGTTTTTTAATTAGTTATTCTGCCCTTGTTTCTGTATCTGGGATTTTTCTGCAGCTAACACTTTTCAAAGTGTCTTTTCTGAACTATTTACATTTTCCAATGTTCTTACTCCAATTTTCATCTGCAGTGTTATCTTCCATTTCTTAATTCCTTTTCTTCCCTCTCCTCTTACTAAAGGAGGGTTGGCACCAAAAATATGCCCCTCACTTGTGCATGTTTAGCGCCTTCTCAGCTTCTCATGAAGGATAGTAAAGGGAGCTATTTTTAATATGATAATTTGAAACATGAATTTTGTGCCTTCACCCCTGAATGTTGGTAAATAAAGCTTAAGTTCTGCTCATTTGCAGGACAACCTGCATGGTTAAAGCAAGTTGGATGTGCTGCTTTGTGCGTTTTCTGAAGAACATGCAGGGTGGGTTCTACTGTCATGGCTGTGCACAAGACCCATCAGCTCTCAGATGTGGTTCTCTTAGATTTAGGATTTTTGTTCTAGTTAGAGCTGCTGTTGTAACTGGCTTTGCTCTTTCTTCGCTCTAGTTGTACATGCCACATTTTTAATTAAGGTTTGCTGCATCTTTTGCCCTCTGTATCCTATGTGATGCCCTTTGATGTCTTGGAAAACATTATTTTACTGCCGATGCCAAGTTTTGCACCAGCAATCCTCTTTTATGAGGGTGTATCCTTTTAACACTTAGTTTATGGTAGCATACGTGAATGTATGAATGTGAAACATGGGAAGAGCTAAGCAACATTACATTGTTATTCTGTGTGTACCTGAATGGTTAGTTTGCAAGCATTCTCTGTGATCCACTGGGTCTCTTCATAACCATGGAAACACAGCTATTTTTCAGCTCTTTGATACAATGTCTTCAGTGGCAAAGGGTAACTTTCCCTTTACATATGAGTTGAAATATTCTTGTGTGGCTATTTGTACAGAATAAGTGGAAAGCTTACTCTCATTTTGGTTGCTGCAGGAACATTTTCAGTTCTGTTTGTATAAAATAAGGTTTTGTATATAGATTATGTATAGAATTCGTCCATAATAACTTGCTCTTTTTAAAAATAATAATAAAAATATATATCCCTGCAGTATGCCCCTGTCTAATCGCAGGTACCTGTTGCAACCCATTTATAATACTTAATACACAATTTTTATAAGAAGCTGTTGGCACAGAGATTTATTTTTCATTAGTTTGCCTGATTTCTTTAATTCATAAAAGCTCTCTCTGCATTTACCAGTGTTTTATCTTTCTGTCTTTCTCTGTAATTGTATGTCTGCCTTCCTGTTTCCTCTTTGGGTGTGATTTCTCTTTGCTTTAACAGCTCCACAAGGTACCATGCTAATAAATAAAATGCTGTATCAACCAGATAAGTAATTAAAGAAGGAAAATCACTTAGTTGTAGACTCATTCATACTTGCCTAATAGTCTTCTGAATTATAATCTACAGTGGCTTTATCTCTGATTAAACACATACTCTACTCCTGACAAAGGAGGATATTGGGAATGCTGAATTATCTTGCTAATAAAACTGAAAGGCAACAAAATTTAAAACTAATAAAATGGAATTATTTTTATGCAATACAAAATTAATATGTGAAAATAATTATCACAAAATATCACCAAAGCCACATGCTCACTAGTGTTATCCTTTGGATCAATGATTCCCAACCTTTTTGAGCAAGAGCACCCCATAGTTAGCACTAGGTAAAGCATGTACTGCCCCCGCACCTTGCCTCCCCCTCACTGGCCCTCAACATATACAATTCTTATAAACACATATAATGATAATAACATAAATTATATAATAATTATTATTATTATTGTTAATAATAATAATTAATTAATAGTAAATAAATTACTCTTACCTGAGTAAGAAACTAAGGTTTCTCTGGTGCAGTCACCAGTGCATGCCCCATGTGGCCCCTCCTCTTTCTATCCTTCATGGACTGAGAGTAATGGAGGCAGGCTCTAGAGGACTGACTAGGGCTATTGCAGGCCCCCACTGGCACGGCACTCCCCCTCTCTATGGCTATGTCTACACTTGTTAATTTAAGTCGACTTTAACCAAGTTAACTTTAAGTCGACTTAGTTAAGTCGACTTAGTGTGTTTACACTTAAAATTAAAGTCGACTTAAAGTGGAATTTACAAAGTCGACCTAGAGTGTCCACACTGGATGCTCTAGGTCGACTTTGTGGGGCTACGGAGACCTTGGGCAGGTCCACGGTGGCAGGAGGGGCACCCCTTGTGTGCAATGGGGCAAAGGGGGACAGGGACCCTAGCAGGGCATGTGGGCAGGGTGTGATGCTGTCTGGATTTAGGGAAGCATTTATGATATTATTTTCTATCCATATATCCTAAATGTTATAATCCATAGGCGCTATGTCATGTTTGGTATCAATAGCAAGGTAGTAATTTGCTGGGAATGATTATATAGTTTATGTCTAGGAATTCTATTTCAATTAGAAGTTAGTTTAGTTAGGAATCTGGTGTTATATCTATACTTTAACTTCTATGAATCTGTGTAAATACCTGAGAGAGGTGGGTGTGTAAGGAATGGTTGTATTCCTTATGTCCTTAATGGCTCATCAGTTTACTCCCTGGGACCATTGTACCTGGAAAATTCCTAAACATTAAGGACACAATGGTTTTACACACCCGCCTCTCTCAGGTATTTACACAGATTCATAGAAGTTAAAGTATAGATATAACACCAGATTCCTAACTAAACTAACTTCTAATTGAAATAGAATTCCTAGACATAAACTATATAATCATTCGCAGCAAATTACTACCTTTCTATTGATACCAAACATGACATAGCTCCTATGGATTATAGCATTTAGGATGTATGGATAGAAAATAATGTCATAAATGCTTCCCTAAATCCAGACGGCGTCACACAGGGCTCTGCCCTGCCCTTTGGGGGGCATGCCAGGCTCCCCCTGTGCTGCCCCTGGCAGGGAGGGCATTGGTGTAGTCCTGGGGTAGCCCTATGTCGACTTAGGGCTTCCCCAGGGCTACACTGGCTTAATTCGACTTTAAAAAGTAGAATTAAGCCTTAGGTCGAGTAGAAAGGTGGTTTAATAAAGTCGACTTAATTTTCATTAAGTCGACTTTATTTTCCTTAAGTCGACAACTTAAGCAAAGTGTAGTGTAGATGCAGGGCAAATTAAGTCGACTTAAGCCAAGCTTAAATCAACTTAATTTACCAGTGTAGACGCAGCCTATCTGGGCAACTGGCCAATGTGGGACGGGGCAGCGGAGAGTCTACTCCTCTGCTCCTGCCAGTGCAGAGCTGTACCCAGCATGGAGCTCAGGAGGGCTAAAAGACCTCAGTATTATAGAAGGTTCATGGACCCTGTGGAATATTTGATCCCCAAATAGGGAACTGCTGCTCTGGATAATTATAGAATTGTAAAAATGTAGGGCTGGAAGGGACCTCGAGAAGTCATCAGGTCCAGACCCCTGTGCTTTGGCACAATCGAGTAAACCTAGATCATCTCTGACAGGTTTTGTCCAACTTGTTTCTAAAATCTTCCAAAGATGGGGACTCCACAAACTCCCCTGGAAGCCTATTCCAGAGTTTAACACCCTTACAGTTAGTTTTACCTAATACTTAACCTAAATCTGTTTTACTGCAGATTAAAACCATTATTACTTGCCCTGCCTTCTGTGGGCATGAAGAATAATTGATCACTGTCCTTTTTACAACAGCCCTTGATACTGGAAGACTATCAAGTCCCCCCTCAGTCTTCAAGACTAAACAGTCCCAATTTTTTAACCTTTCCTCAAAGGTCAGGTTTTTCTATGCCTTTTATCAGTTTTGTTGCTCTCCTCTAGACTCTCCAATTTGTTCACACCTTTCCTAAATTTTGATACTCTGAACTGGATACTGTACTCCAGCTGAGTCCTCACTAGTGCCAAGTAGAGTGGGACAATTACTTCCTTTGACTTACATACAGCACTCCTTTTAACACACTCCTGAATCATGTCAGCCTTTATGGTGGCTATATTATGGTGATGACTTAGTCAGTTGTAGCCCACTATAATTCTCAGATCCTCTTCATCAGTACTACCCATCAGTACTACCACCTAGACATTGTAGTTGAGCATTTGATTTATTTTCCTCCTAAGTGAAGTACTTTGCACTTTTCTTTATTGAATTTCATCTTTTTGATTTCAGACCAGTTCTCCAGTTTGTCAAGGTTATTTAATAATTTGCTCTAGTATCTTTTCAGGTATTGAAGTTAGGCTGATGGGTGTATAATTCTCATATAATTCCTTCATGTTTCCCTTTAAACATAGATACTGTGTTTTCCCTATTTTAGTCTTCCGGGACCACCCCCATTATCCATGAGTTTTCAAAGATAATTGCTTCAGCTAGTTCCTTAAGTACTCTAGAATGAATTTCATCAGGCTTTGCCAACTTAAATATATCTAACTTATCTAAATATTTGTTAACCTGTTCTTTCCCTATTTTGGTTTCCATTCCTTGGTTGTTAATATTGTTATCACTGATCAACATCACTGATCACCATCAACCGTTTTAGTGAAGACTAAAGCAAAATATCTCAGTTTTCTTGATGTCATCAGTTATTAGTTTTCCTTTCCTGCTAAGTAGAGGACCTACACTTTCCTTCATCTTTCTCTTGCTCTTAATGTATTCACAAAACCTTTTCTTACTGCCTTTTATGTCCTTTGCCAGGTGTAATTCATTTTGTGCCTTAGCCTTTCTGAGTTTGTCCCTAAATACCTGTGCTGTTCTTTTGAACTCCTCATCAATTTGACCATGTTTCTACTTTTTGTAGAATTCCTTTTTAATTTCAGGTCATCAGGGAACTCCTGCTGTAGCTATATTGCCTTTTACTATTCTTCCTTTCTTTGCTTTGTATCAGAATAGTTTGCAGTTATGCATTAAATATTGTCTCCTTGAGGAGCTGCCAGCAGTTCTGAGCTCCATTTTTCCTTAGATTTTCTTCCCATGGGACCTTACCTACCAATTTTCTGAATTTCTTAAAAGTCTATTCTTTTGAAGTCCTTTATCCTTATTATTCTTCTCTCACTTCTTCCTTTCTATAGAATCATAAAATCTATTATTTCATGATCACTGACACCCAAATTGCCTTTTACCTTCAGATTTGCTACCAATTCTTCCCCTGTGATCAGAATCAAGTCTAAAATGGCTGGTTACTTCCTTCACTTTCTGGAACAAAAAGTTGTTCCCAATACATTCCAAAATCTTATTGGATATTTTGTGTTTTGCTATATTATTTCCCCAACAGATGTCCAAGTTATTAAAGTCCCTCATTACTACAAGGTTCTTTGTTTTGAATATTTCTGTTTGTTTTAGAAATGCCTCATTCACCTCCTTTTTCTGATTGATGGTCCATAATAGACCACCACCATGTCATCACTCCTATTTTTAACTCTTACATCTTTACCCAGAGATGCTCAGCTAATCTGCCTCCCACCTCTTCTGGACCTCAGAACAAATGTACACATCCTTTATGTATAAGGCAACCCCTCCTCCATTTATTCCCCACCTGTTCTTCCTGAACAAGCTATAGCCCTCTGTACCGCTATTCCAGTCACTTATTCCACCGTGTCTGTGAGCCAATTAAATTATAATTTAGTTTATGTTCTAAGACATCCAGCCCTTCCTGTTTATTCCCCATAATTCTTGCATTTGCATACAGTCATCTAAAATGTTGATCAGATTTCCTCACTAATTTCTTCTTGTTGCTTCTTTGACCCAATTATAATTTTCCATGTCCCACCCAATATCTAACCTTTTGTGAAGGTCACCTTTTTTTAATACCTACCTGTGGACTTTTGTCACCTGCTCCCATTAAACCTAGTTTAAAGCCCTCTTCATTAGGTTGGCAAGTCAGTACATGAAGATGCTCTTCCCCTCCTAGGTCAGGTGGATTCCATCTCTCCTCAGCAGACCTTCTTCCCAAAACAGCATCCAATGCCAAAAGTTTCCCTTCAGCACCATCTGTGCAGACATGCATCATTTCCTGGATATGTGTCCCTTACCCTCCACCAGAAGGATGGATGAGAACAGAACCTGCATCCCTAACTCCTTCACACTAGCTCCCAGAGCCCTATGGTCAATGCTGATTTAAGCCCACAGACACAGGCAAAGAAATATGTCCTCTTCCTTGGAAGCGGGTTTCCTGAACCAAAGGCAAGCAGGGTTAATCAGTTCAGTTCCATGCTATACAGAATGTGATGATGAGGAATGCTATTATTTTGGGACCCAGAATCCACAGATAAATAGAATCATAGGGCTGGAAGGGACCTCATGAGGCCATCTAGTCCAACTCCCTGCTAAAAGCAGGACCATTCCCACTAAATCATCCCAGCCAGGGTTTTGTCTCACCAAACCTTAAATATCTCCAAAGACAGAGATTCCACCACCTCTCTAGGTAACCCACTCCAATGCTTCACCACCATCCTAGTGAGAAAGCTTTTCCTAATATCCAACCTCGACCTCCCCAGCTGTAATTTGAAACCACTGCTCCTTGTTCTGTCCTCTGTTACCATTGAGAACAGCTTAACTCCCTCCTCTTTGGAGCACCCCTTCAAGTAGTTGAAGGTTGCTGTCAAATCCCCCTCAGTCTTCTCTTCTGCAGACTAAATAAGCCTACTTCCTTCAGTCTCTCCTCATAAGACATGTGCCCTAGCCCCCTAATCATTTTTGTTGCCCTCCGCTGGACTCTTTCTAATTTGTCCACATCCTTTCTGTAGTGGGGAGCCCAAAACTGGACACAGTACTCCAGATGTGCCCTCACCAATGCCGAATACCGGGGAATTATCACATCCTTCAATCTGCTGGCAATACTCCTACTGATGCAGGCCAATATGTCATTGCCTTTTTGGCAACAAGGGCACACTGTTGGCTCATATCCAGCTTCCCATCCACCATAACCCCCAGGTCCTTTTCTACAGTGCTGCTACTTAGCCGATCGGTCCCCAGCCTATAGCAGTGCATGGGATTTTTCCGTCCTAAATGCAGGACTTTGCACTTGTCCTTGTTGAACCTCATGAGGTTTCTTTTGGCCCAGTTTTCCAATTTGTCTATAGCTAGAGAAACTGGAAACAGAAAGACGCCAGAACTCTGAGGTACAATCTGATAAGAAAAAACAGATTATAATACACAGAATTTAGATTGGAACTTCTCAGTGGCTCTGTTTCTGTAATTCTTTTTATCATCTTGCCCACTTACCTCTCCCACCTCTTCACCCTCCCACTCGTCCCCACACACACACTTTGAGTTTTGTCATCTATTCCTAACAGAATGGTATAGGAAGTTAAAAACAGGATTGCTTAGCAGAGACAGAGGTTTATGCTGAAGTCTTGATCTTGCAGAAAAAGAGAGTAGAATTTAGGTCTTATAACTACATTGTATCTTTACAATGTTCCCTGAGTAAGGAGCAAATCAGAGAAATAATTGTGATCCTGCTTTTCCCTGATGGACAGAGTTAGTCACTTCACCATTTTAGCGATGCAATTTGTCCCACTCTGGAGTGCTGCAGATAAATGTTGGTGAATAGAGGGTGGGGCAAACCAGAGCACCCCCCTTTCCGTGTCCCTCTCTACCCTCTTATTCACAGCAGAGGGAATTGGGCAAGTACCTGTCTTCTCCCTGTCACATCCAGAGTGGTCATGTGATTAGAGCTGGGGAGTGGAGTAAGGGACTCCTTTACCTGCCCTGTGCAGCTGAGTAAGGTCTGTGGACAATGTAGCTCTTTGTGAATAACATGCTTCCTCTATAAGGAAGATGTTCCAAAGCCACAGTTTAGACTTCTTGGCAAATGTGCTGCCAGAGCTAATTTCCTAAATACTTTGCTACAATTACTCATTATTCAGAGGCAAGTTTATCTGGAAATCTTTCAGGAGGGGAGGGGAGAGGAAGAGGAAAATAAAAATAAAATGCAGTGTGTTAATTCTACTGTTTTTGGATTTTTGATACAAAAGTTGTATATAAAAGTTAAAATGAAAACGTTAAGATGAAGATACTTACCTCAGGGCTCATGAGTCATAGGAAATGGGTTCCCTGTTTTTTCCATTTAGGTTCCTTATAGCATCCTTATGGAAGTCCATAAGGGAAAATTCGCTAACGCTAGTTAACTGCTGAGCTATGAGTTCTGCTGCTTTGAATCACTGTCATTCCTCTCCTGTGCCTTTGTAGTAGTGACCTCCTCAAACTGAATTCACACAGGAGCATCTTGGCCTCCTCCAGTGCAAATCACTCAAAATGGCATGAGCATCCACCAATGTTGTTTTCCAGGTGCATCCTCTCCGACCTCTGGATCCCTTGGGTCATCCCACCAGCAAGTATTGTTGTATGAGAGAGAACACATTCACTCTCTTTCTCTCATACGTCAGTTCTATCAGTGTTGATGCATCTTAAACTAAACAACTATAAAGCAAAGTTCACAAGTTATTTTAACACCTTTAAATGCTCAGAAATAAACTATAAATTGCTAAGCCAATTGTTTGTCCAATGTATAAGGTGTGGGGGTATTTCTGGCACATGGTCATAGAATCAAAGAAACTGGAAGGGACCATGACAGGTCATGTAGTCCTGTTCCCTCCACTCATGGCAAGACCAAGTACCCCCATTCCTGACAGGTGATTGTCTAATCTGCTCTTAAAAACCTCCAATGTAGGAGATTCCACAACCTGTCAAGGCAACTTATTCCAATATATGATGGCATAAATCACATTGGTGGATGAGCAGGTGAATGAACTTTGATTTGCTATAACAGTCTGACCTGATCCTACACTTCCCTGCATTTATTTTCCTCCCATTTTATAAGTTCCCCCTCTTCAAGTATCTGACAAAGTGGAATGTTCTCCCACGAAGGCTCATGCAATAAATAAATTTGTTAGTCTTTAAAAGTACCACAGGACTCCTTGTTTGTTCTCCAGAGGAAAGACTCTATTACCCAAGCTCAGTAAGTCAGCAACATCAATCTGGGTACCATGTGCTAGTTTTAATAAAGCTTACCTGAAAAAGTTAACAACAACAAAAATTCCTGTAAGTCAAACCAAGGGTAGAGAATTTTTTTCCAGTGTGTCCTCTGGATTTGTGTGCTCATTATCTTCTTTTCTCTGAAATATCATATGAACTAAAGATTTTTTCCCTTCAGTGCAGAAAAGTAATACCTTCCTCTTACAGAGCTTTTCATTCATAGATCTCAAAGCACTTTATGATCATAGATCAGTAACATTATCTCCATTTAAAATCTGAACTAATTTATACCCAAACTAAAGACCTTTTGAGGTGCTGCCATCTCTAGTGGAAAAATTTTAATTTAAGAGAAAAAAAATCTTCAGTTGAAAATGTTCTTACCCAAGAAAAGGTTTGAATTAGTTTGAATTTTGAACAAAGGTTCAAACCATATCTTACTTTATCTCAACCTTAATGAAAAGAAAATGACATTCAAACAACATTCAAACCATAGTTACACTGAAACAAACTTTCTCCAGAAAATCTTACAACAGAATGTCAATTTCTTTAATCTTTTATAATTTTCTCTTAGCAAGTGCATTGTTTGGGCTACCTCAATAATAAAGGGAAAAAACATTTATATCAGGGAAGCATCATATAATTTCTTTATCAGTATATTTAAAATAGTAGCTTTCAGCTAAAAAAAGCCAGGAGATGTATTCATGTCAATACAGAGCCATATAAAAACACAAGTACTTGTCTGGGAACTGTCTATTCACCTGTCTGGCTTTGCATCCCACAAAAGCTAAATCCATTTAGCACTTCAACACAGTGAGACCATTATTATACACTTCCTTCCTCTTTCTCTATATCTGGCTTGTCCATTTCAACTTTATGCTCTTCGGTGCAGGGATTGTCTTTTACTATGGCCAGGTTTTTCAAAATTGGCCGGCTCCCACACTCAGGGCCACATTTTCAAAATTTCTTCAGTCACAAGAAGTTGCTTAGGCACCAGAATAAGTAGCTAGATTTTCAGAAGAGCTCAGCCTGTTGAGTGTTGAGATCTTGAGAAAATCTCTTTGTTGGTGTCATGATGGAAAGATGCCAACTAGTTTTGCAAATCCAGCCCTCATATGAGTTTCTAAGCCCGGCTGCGTCTACACTGGTAAATTAAGTCGACTTAAGCTTGCTTAAGTCGACTTAATTTACCCTGTGTCTACACTGCAGTTTCCTTAAGTCAACTTAAGTAGCTTGCTTAAGTTGACTTAAGGAAAATAAAGTCGACTTAATTAAAATTAAGTAGACTTTCTAACACCACCTTCCTAATCGATCTAAGGCTTAAGTCGACTCCCTAGTCAGGCTGCCACACTTGGTGAGAATCAGTGCCTAATGAAAGGAAACCACTAGCAACCTATCTTATAGCTGCATCATGTACTGCTTCCGTTCAGTTTTCAGGTTCCCTCCTTTCCATGAATATGCTGCTCAGGGCAAACAGAAAGCAGAGATGCTGACATAAACATTCCATGAGTGCTGACATGAACATTCCATGGCTGCGTCTACACTGGTAAATTAAGTCGACTTAAGCTTGCTTAAGTCAACTTAATTTACCCTGCATCTACACTACAGTTTCCTTAAGTCAGCTTAAGCAAGCTGCTTAAGCGACTTAAGGAAAATAAAGTTGACTTAATTAAAATTAAGTCAACTTTATAAAACCACCTTCCTAGTAGACCTAAGGCTTAAGTCAACTCCCTAGAGTCAACTTAAGCCAGTGTAGACGTGGGGTAGCCCTAAATCGACTTAGGGCTACCCCAGGGCTACACCAATGCCCTCGCTGCCGGGAGGGTACAGGGGGAGCTTGGCATGCCCCCCCACCTGGCAGGGCAGAGCCCTGCCCACCCTGCCCCTATGCCCTGCCAGGGTCCCTGTCCCCCTTTGCCCCATTGTAGGTACCTAGGTACAATGGGGCAAAGGCTGAACCCCCTGGCATTGGGCAAGGGGTGCCCCCTCTGCCCCTGTGGACCTCCCCAGGTCCCCCTAAGCCCCTAGAAGTCGACCTAGGCGTCCAGTGTGGACGCTCTAGGTCGACTTTTTAAGTTCCCCTTTAAGTCGACTTTATTTTTAAGTGTAGACACACTAAGTCGACTTAACTAAGTTAACTTAACTTGTAAATTTGTTAAAGTCGACTTAAATTACCAAATGTAGACATAGCCCATGAGTGCTGACATGAACATTCCATGAGGGGGTTGTCTAGCTTCATGTTTTCATTGGTGGAGATTGGGGGAGTCTGAAAGGCCACAGACTTCCTTAACAGAGGCAGTTAGCTAGCTGCTCACCCAGCACTTCCTGGGCATTGCATTTTCTCCTGCAGAGTCCGGTGAGTCTTCCTCATGCCCATGTGGTGGCACCAAAGCCCCTTGCTTACTTCTCCCCACAGCTGAAATGAAATCTTCCTTATCGTACCAGTTTCACAAAATGCTGGGACTGGTAATGGAAAATCCTAATGACTTCATCAAGTTTCTCATGTAAGTCACTGGCAGGTGAGGAGAACCTACCAGTGGACTCTGACAACCACAGTCAGGAAACTGGAAGGTAGAAAATCTCATCACGCTGGTCTGTTTTTTATAATTTAGAGATTCTCTTGGAAATCCCATGTCCCTTTCTCCTCCTTGGATCACCTCCTGCGCCTTACAGGTTCCCCTTCCTTGCTGAGTTAGGTGCTTAACTCTGTATTTATGCACATTCAGCTTTGAAAATATTGGCCTTAGCTTGCAGAAAGTGACTGTTGTTAATAAAAGCTATGACTGCCTATGGGTGCATCGTATAGAAGGGTTGTCTTCATAGAAAGTCTCCCAGAAGCACTTTATACAAGGCAGACTTATCAAATGTGCTCAAAGAGGTCCAAAGAGTGGAGCATTTGAAAATAGACTCAAGGTCATAATGAAACCATGTCCTCATCCCAACCAAAGTGAGGAAGACCATAAAAATGAAGTGTAATGTTGGCCATCACATGTAGCTAAGTGCTGAGCAGACATGGCATTGAGTAATAATGAGTTTGCAGCTAAAGGGCTACATTTCAGTCAAGTGTGCTGACTGCTGACTGGCCATAAGATTGCATTGGTATCTTGTCAACATGATCATCTGTCTTGTCATTAGTCATTTAGCAGTCTGTACTGGTTGAATGTCTGTTTCTTTGTGATCAAAAGTAACACAACTGGTGGAGTTAAGCGATGTTTCAATGTTTGTTTTTGTTTCATTTCAGTGGACATGTAATTTTTGTATCAATCTATAAAAGGTATTTTGTTATGAGAGCCATGTGAACAGTAGGCACTTTTTCTTTTCTTTTCTTTTCTTTTCTTTTCTTTTCTTTTCTTTTCACAGGGCAGTTCTAGTAATTGCTGACTTTTCCAACTGTTTCAAATTGCTTTAGAGAGGACAGTCTTTAATCTAATATGTCCCAAATCACTATAGGAGCCTCCATCATTGTATTCTCATGTAACCCACATATATACACACATGCAACTTTTAAAATTCTATTATTACATGACATTTCTGTATTTTAAAATTCGGTGGTCGTCTTTTTCTCCCTTTTCTCAAAGAAGTTGTAAACTTCATTTCCCTACTGCTAATGGAGAATGGGGCTCTACTGACATAAGAGCTTGGCCAGAGTGCCTCACAAGGGAGACAGTGCAAACAGAACAGAATATGCTGAGTTGTGATTGAAATTAATAAGAGTTCTGTGAAAAGCAGGCAGCTTCACACGTCTCTGCAGCTCCACTTAGAAGGCTGTAACACACAAGACTAGATTGTGACTTTTCAGCCATGGTCCTGTGCAGTACTGCTTGTGCAAGGCAGAAGTGAAAACTTTTCTCCCTGTTAATATTGCTACTCTTAATGTGCTGGCCCCTTCTATGAGCTACTGAGGGAGTGGGAGGGGCAAGACCTTGCCCCTTCTGTTCCTCAGCCACTTTTCAGCATCCTGCTCCCTAAACTGGAACAAGATTGGGTGAGCAGTCTCTATGCAGTGCAGCCCCCCTCCTTTCTGAACCTGTGCGGTGCAGGGAATGCATACATGCTGAGCCACAAGGGAATGGTCCAGGTCAGTTGCAGCTAAGGGAGAGTGCATAAGAAATCATTGTCTTTTTGTAGGGAGCCTTGAGACCAGATAACTGGTTAGATATGCTTTGTCATTTGATTGCATATCTTTATTTATACTATCACCCATCTTGAAGAGAGAGCGGGGGAAGAGAAACTCATACCATTTAACTACATGTTTATATACATTCTTGCTGCCTGACAGATGAAAGCAATAGTCTGTTTTAATTGTGCAGCTGGGGGAGAAAGCCTGTCTCATTTACATATAAAGTCTTACCTTTCATCGTATTTAACACTAAACATATGCAGCTAGACTATAACATTTAAGAATAATTATGCTTGTTTCGATTATGCTGTAAATAGATGACATTAATAGTAATTTCTAAGATTCCGACTTCAAGTGTTGGAAGAGAATTTGAAATGCCTTTAGTTCAGTAGTAAATATTATGTGCTAGCTGGTCTCTGTTGATAATACTATGGCACATTTTTCACTAACAATGTAAATAAATAATCATGGCACGAGTCTTTGGAATACACTATTAGTTAAGCCACTATAAGCCTATTGCAGCTGTTTGTTTAGATGCATGCGCATACCATCAGGCTATGGTCTCATAGGGTATGTCTACACTAGCAATTTAGGTCCCTGCCTACACCAACTTCCATTAAGTCGACTTAAGAAATTCCTTAAGTCGATTTAATAAGAATCACCCATTAGGTCGACTTAAGCCTTAAGTCGACTCCTTAAGTCAACTTAAAGACGGTGTGGATGTGCAGTAACCTTTAAGTTGACTTTATTAAGTCGACCTAAGGGTGGTTAGATCAATTTAACAAAGTGAACTAAGTTGACTTAATAAGTCCACTTTCTTGAAGGAAGCTCAGCTTTCAAAAATCTGGGAAACACTGTTTCAAACTGTGGCTTCTCAGGGCTATTTCCCTCTCTCTTTACAGAATATACATGTATGATGTGCAGCTAGAAAATGAGATTTTCCTTATTTTAAATTAAATAAATATTATTTATGACTCTCACTTCCTCTCTGCTGCCTACAACAGATCGTTGTAGTGGCTCAAAGCAAGAAATTGTAACTTTAACTCTTCTTCTAATTAGGCAACAGCACTAGGAACTTTACTAATACCATCTCTGCAGGGTAGTAATTGGCTCTCAGGCCTTCATTTTAATTGGTGGCAGAAGGAGGTCTGTGTTACTCTCATTATCTTTACCTCCTACAATCTCTAACAGAAATTTAGAAACGTCAATCCACTTTCTAGATCGCCACGTCAACATATATGTAGAGTATTGCTGAGTTGCAAGGAGAATTGGATTTGAGTGTAAAAAGTGTTTTTGAAATTTTTTTTTGGCCCCATTTTTTCATTTAAAAAAATACAAGAAGCTCTATTTACTACAGACTATAACTTTTAGCCAACTTTGTAACCAGCTACCAGCATGGTTGGCACTATACTTCATTTGTGTCAACATACCACATGATCCAGGCCATACTCCTCTAAAGCAAGATAGCCTTCCAAGTCACTGGATTCTTTGGCAATCTCGTTTCTCTAGTGGTTTCAGATAAACTGACATTTTTATGGAATTAAATATGAAAAGTCAGAGCAGTCATCTCAGATTTGCTTATTTCAACACTAACTTTATTTTACTATGCCTGATACTTCTTTCCACGGCATTGTTAGAGTTGTTGAGGACAAGATAAGGCAATGGAACTGGTTGGACACATTTTTCCCGGGGAAGATTTTGATGAAAATGACCAAAAATATTGTATTCATTGACGTTTCCTTAGAAAATCTTGACTTTTCCTGAAAAAAATTGAAAACCAAAGTTTTTAATTGAAATTTGAAAAATTTTGGCTGAAAATTTGTTATGGAATGCAGTCATAGTGCCTCATGACTCTTATAGGGTATGTCTATACTGGAGACTCTGTTAAGTTGACTTAACCAAGGTTGACTTCAAGTTGACTTAAAGTCGACCTTGTTAAGTCGACTTAGAGACTCCACAGCCCTGCGTCCAGACTGGCAGGTGCTTGGTCGGCAGAGGAGTGGCCAGGAACTCTGCGAGGGGGCCTGGAGGCCAATTAGGTTGACCTAAGGGCTATCCCCCATCTACCCTTGCTTAAATCGACTTAATACGGTCAACTTAAGCCTTAGGTCAACCTTAAGAGGTGTTGTTATTAAGTCGACCTAATAAGCACCCAGTGTGGACACAGAGGTTTGTAGGTCTACTTAACCATCCTTAGTCAACCTAAGTCTCCAGTGTGGACGTACCCTTAGTTAGAGTGCCTCTTGCCCCCATTCTTTGCTATGGGCCACGCTTCTTGGCCAGACAATGGGTATGTCTACACTACAAAATTATGTTGAGCAGTAATTAAATTGCTTTTGCATGTCCACACTACACTCCTTGTGTCAGTGGTATAAAGTGCATTGCCGTACATGTTGCTGGTGCTGAATGTGTGTGCTCCAGGCACCATCCCCCTACTGAGGCTGTCCAGATTTTCACAGAATGCCTTGGTACAAACAGCTAGGTAGTGTGTGACTTGTAACTGTTACAATTAGCGATGTCTTCAATCAAGCTTGGTTAAGAGATGTTGTGTGTTCAGGGCCTTGGGCTAAAAGCTTGGGATGTCTGATGAAAATTTATTTTCCTATTTGTTTTGTTTAACTTAGAAAGAGGCCTGAGATGTCAAATCCCCAACAGATTTGGAATGTTGAGATTTGGTGAGGTTAGTCAACCCATTATGAACTTATAGGACCAAATTCTCTACTGGCATAACCTCTGTATAGTTAATGAAATTAGGTCAGCAAAGAATTTTGTCCAGCATGTATTTGAAAAAATCTTATATGGGTTTGGATTTTAAACATTCTCCAAAAGTTTAGGGATTCTGGATCAGGCTGTTGGTTTGGGCCCATCTCTGGATGGAACATTTGTACAAGTATAAGACTGATCTTATAACCTTTACTTGTATTGAAATCAATGGACTGTTTGCCTCAGAGCTTTGTGACTTGGCCTCAGACTTTGTAGCAACCTCTCAACATGGGTGTACTTCATGGGGTTTTGAGTTTCATTGCACAAAAGAAGAAGATGCAGAAAAAGACTGACTAGGATCACACGCTGCTGATACAATAAGGGAGGGAAAGTGCCTGGCATGGCTTTCATATTCAAACACAGGATGTGTAATATCACCTACTGATGTGGAACAAAATGAACCTATATTTTGGATGAGAATAGCTGTAAGTGGCGTGCCACTTTCTATTGAATGCATGAAATGTATGGTAGCTCCTATATCAATTAAGGCAAAACTCAATACTGATTCACCTGTTACTACAGAGATTGATTTTCCAGAAGGCGGTCATGTTTTTCTTGTGCTTGAATTTATCCTAATCACGTTCTTGAAGGTTGCTATGGACCTAACTGTCAGTTATTTCATAGTTGGATTAAGTTCATCAGTTTAACAATGTGAAGAACATCATATCATTGCTCTGAAAGAAAAACATTATCAGTTTGGTAGAGAAAAGACTGCAGACAGCAGCAGTTACTAGATTAAAAGTTTACCACCCGTGACCTTAAACAGAATAAAAAATATATTCCTAGCATATATAAATATTTTAACCTGACTTTAAAAAAAACTGTTTTGATGTGAGATGCTTAGCAGTTCATTTAATTTTTAGCATTTTTTGGTTTATATAACTAAAAATAGGTTGACCTTTGAGATCAATCTGTTAATTTGCAAATAAACAGCACCATCCTTAGACTAAAGTGATAAGCCTAAAAAGCCTCTTTTGAGTGTGCAACTGTCCTAGCCTTTTCTCTCTTCATTATGAACACAAATAGAAAAACAAGGCAACCTGTCATCCCAATCTCACAAGAATAAAGGTTTTCCTGTACATAGTAGCCTGATCCTTCAAACCTGACTCTGACGAATAGTCTCATTGAGGTTACTGGTGTGAGCAAGTATTGCAGGATTTGGTCCTTAGAATAGGGTGAAACTTGAAGGGTGAAATCTTGGCTACATGGAAGTCAGTGGGAATTTTGCTGTTGACATCAATGGAGCTTGGATTTCACCTGAAATATTTAGAGATTTTTGGGTCTAGTTCTGCAAATTACTTATCAACCTCAACTACAGATGGCCTCTGTGGAAGTTGCAAGTGTTCAGCACCTGGTAGGATCAGGTCCTTCTTGTGTTTCCCATGTTTGGGCACCAGGGGCCTGGACATGGAGGCATCTGTGTCCTATTGATAATAATGGAAATGCTGGATCACACAAAATGAGAAATAAATTTAAATAAATAAATAAATTTAAACATTAATTTTTTTCACCTTAACCACTGTGGTAACAAGGTATTGTAGCCATGCCCTACTTTGAAGATAGGAGAAAGAGTGCCATTTCAGCCACTACTGACAAATGCTCAGCTCTTCAGTGATCCAGAATGCTTGCAGTGAAATCAAAATCCACAAGAAATGCAACTGGCTTCCAGTTATGTTGTGTATTTGAACCTGAGACCAGGTTCATCAAAGTTTGCAGAGGTTCATTGAATCCTTCAAATGAATATGGGACAGTTTATGGTTTTGCATCAAAATAATGGGAAATGCAGTTTCCTCTGGCTTGAGACGTAAGTATCCTACTGCAGAAGATAATGGATCAGATCCTCACCCGGTATAAATTGGAGTAGTCCCATTCATTTCAATAGGGTCACACCAATTTCCATCTGCTAAGGATCTGGCCCCATATCATGTAGGGGACAGCATTTCTCTTTTTATCATTTAAGTATCTAAGCATGCCAGAACTTTATGGTTTAGGGAGCCAAAAATCTACCTTCAACTGCATCAGTGTACTCTCAAAGAATACAGTGAAGGTCTAAACTGCAACTAAAGGAAGAATGACAACACGGCTACCCCTTTGGAATTTGACTCTTTCTACAATAGACTATCATGGCTACCCCTTTGGAATTTGACTAAAGGAAGAATTTAACTCAAGGATAACTTTTTAAAAATGTTTTCATTTCCCTTTTAAAACATGAATGTTGATATGCACAGCTGTAATCCTAGACGTTACTGTACTTAGACAGGCAAGTTCATTTAAATGCAGTGCACCCCCTAATGCTATCCCTCATCTTATAAAAAGACCATTGCTCATGGGGAAGGCTCTAGAAAAAGGATTATTTTCGGCATCCAGAGCTAGGAAAGCAGAGCATTTCCTCAGCCTCACTCTCCTTCAGGTTTTCCTTTCATAAACTCGTGTTAATTGATCAAACGCTAATGGTTTATGAGAGTCAGAGGCTTTTTGCCACATTATAAATGATAAATGTGGAAGAGATTTGTCTAAAGATTTTAGAGAAATTGCACACAATGGCTACAGCAAATCTTCATAAGTGTGAGGAAGGACCACGTGGAGTGAGCATTTCCCTATGACCCAAAACAATGTCAATTAATGAGGGATTCTTTCAAATTGTTCTAATGCACAGGCAAATATTATCAGACATTGTATATTTGCCTGTGCACACATTCAGGCCCATTCATTATGTGGCCCAAGATTTGCTCCACAATTGATACTTCAGTCCTAGAGTACTGTAGCCACTGCAGTCGGTGCATCTTTGCTGGTTTATGAAGGGACCTTAGAAAGGGCAAGGAAGTTAGCAATTGCTCTGTGGGAAAAAGAAATGCTTCCATCTCTCCACGGAGAGTGGGGAAAATAGGACATAATAGCTGTGGCTCTTAATTTGTGTTATCATAACACCTAGGAGCTCAGTCATGGATCAGTACCCCACAGAACACAACCATAGTGCCAACCCCAAAGAGCTTGCAATCTAAGGCTACGTCGATAATGATAGTGGCTGATTCGCCACCGTTTGTGCGCTCTTCCTTGTTTGACTGAGTGGTCTGTTAAGACGCACTCAATCAAACATGGAACCGAAGCTCTAACTCCAGCCCCATAACTGGAGTAGAGCTACGCTGACCGGATGCTATTTCCGGTCAGCTTAGCTCAATGTGTAAGGGGTAGATAGGAAGTCATCAAGAGAGACGCAAAGTATTTTATGTACCTTGCGTATCTCCTGTCGACTACCTCTGAAAAGCATGGCAAGTATAGACTAGGGCTAAGTATCAGACAAAAGTTAAATACAGATAGATGGGGGAATACAAGAAAACAGAGAGACAATATTGTCTAAATAGACAAGGCAGGCACAGCCAGGAGGAAGGAGCAGAACACACCAGCAGAGTGAACAATATGATGATGCCAACCAGCACAACAGTTCCATGATATTTTCTTGAGGTGGGTGTGTTACCTAGGAAAGAATCTGCTAAAGGGAAAGGAAAGAGATGTGAGGGTCAGGAAGAGGATAGGAGGAGACGATAGATGAAGCAGTTGTGGAGTAAAGCTGAGGTGAAGAGCGGGAAGAAATTGGCTAAGTTTATGGGGAGTCCTGAGAAATTGTTTCTCAGGCCAACCCCAAAATGCTGAAGCTGGCGCTGGTTGAAATATATTTGTGGGAATTTCTGAGTCATCAGTATAATCAGAATCAATAGTGCAATATTGAGTTATAACTAATTAATTGTAAAGTAGGAGAACTTATTTCCTAGACTAACATAAACTGCCACATTTGAAGGATATTAATAGTACACTGGGAGCTTAAATAGGGATGTGCCTTTAGACTGCAGTGAAATGCTTTGGCGTGGTTGGACATCTTTGTGAGACATCAAGTAACACATGGTAAAATGTGTGGTAAAAACAAGAACTGTTTCTCCTGACAAAGAACAGTTGACAGCTATATGGAATTGACTCAGCATTGTCATTTAACATAGTAACTGATGCTTTGTCAAGTTGTCCTCTTGTGTATAGTCTTTTACAAAACAGGAGCAACAACCCATCAATTTGTGCCATTTTCACCATGTCTCTTCCATGCTCTCAAGTGGTATAGTTAATATAGTTCCTATAATACAAAGTTAGTATAATATTCTTTTTTGTACGCTCACCCTTAGTGCATTGCTTCCCAACTAGTAACAGCAGGGCTGCACACTGAGCCCTCCAGCTTAACCTGAAAATAACTGCAAGAGCTAGAAAGGGAAACATCCATAAATGGCTTCAGATGCAGTGTAGATTATCAGCTTACCTGGCGTCTAGTGCTGCTTCATGTGCTACGGCCAGATTCTTAGCTAGTGTAAATAGGCATTCTCCATTGAAGTCAACTGGGCAATATTAATTTATACCACTGGAGAAATCTCTGTCCTTAAAACAATCAGTACCTGGAATTATCAGGAAAATTTCTCTCCTCTCCCATTTTCTATCTGTCTCTCCCTCCTCCCCCTGCCTATTATTTTAAATGTTGTTAAATATTTAGAGGTCATTTTTCAAGACAGCTGTTAAATTTATGAATGCAGAACATAGACAGGCATATAGATGTAAGATGAGCTGTGACAAAAAACAATGCAATTGAACAATGCAGTTTTACACAGGTGATTTTAGTTCCATTATTTATCTCTTTTGGGGGGTGGCAAAGTTGGTGGGGGTTCAGCTACCACCTTGCATAAGGCTTTGATGAGGGATTGAATGGAATTAATTAGAATTTGAAAGCAGGGTGTTCTATGAAGCCTCTCCAGGCCAAGGATGAAATCCTGATTGATTGATGTCAATGGGAAACTTGCCATTGTCTTCAATAGGCACAGGATTTCATCCTGTATTGGAATCATAGAGTCAAGTAGAGAGGATCACAGTGCAGAGTGCTGCATGGAAAAAGACCTGGAAATGAGGGTGGGAAAAAAAGATATAAAGGGCAATTGAAATGGACAACTGGCTTAACTTTCAAAGGAAATGAGCACCTGCAGCTTCAGTGATGACACATCTGAAAACCAGGCCATAACTGATTACCCAGGAGATGAACGGACAGCAGTATTAGTCAGTATACAGAACATTTTTGACAGTTAATTGTATTACTGTAATATAGGAGAGATAATTACCTTTAAGAAAAGTTAAAACCTAAAACTCAACAGAGCTGAAAAAATTGAAACGCATCCAAGTTTTCCTGAAGTTGTCACTCATGGAAATGTTCCTTCTCCAAGCAGCCTTACATATCAGCTGCAATTTTGCCTGCACTACAAGAAAAGGGTTCCTTTTTTATAGTAATAATTTATTTTTAGTGGCAGAAAAACAAAGAAAAATACAGCTTGGGTTGTGTTACTTTACAAATGCTGAACTCCTTCCAGAATTTACCCTGCATTTAGCTCCCTTTCAGGAAATGTGAAAGAGACAGACCCCAGAAACAGATAAATGTTGTTCCAATGAACAATTTTTCAGTGGTTTTTGACTCACCCCTTAGCTCCAACAAGAATTCCTGAACCCATTCAAAAAACTATGGCTAGCCATTTAATGAAACCAGTAGCCTTAAAGACACAATATAGAAATATTATAGAATCCTGTTATACCAATTATTAGACCATCCCTTCCCAATTATGTAACAGGTTTCTCTCCATATTTGTAGGCAACTATTATGGGAGAGACTCAAAGCAGACTCAGATCACTTGAGGCGGATAAATTAATCATATCAATCCCACATCAATTCTCTTTCATGTATTATCAGCAGATCATCTAATTCTAAACAAGTCTGAATCTTTAAGATTCCTTATAAATTATCTCTTGAAGATTCATTGCATCTTGGAATGACCTCTGATCCCAGTTTCTTTGGGAGCCATTTCCTAAGTCATATCATACTAACATAAGGACACATTCCCCTAAGGATTCCCACTCTAATTTTTGTCACCCTCACCCACTTACTTCTTCCTGACCAACCCCAGTCAAATGTTGCTCCCTTACAATTTCTTTGGATGTTCTGTTTTCTCCTTAGACAATCCCAATCTGGTTCCATCTTCCTTCTAGGTATTTCCAAATTTGGTCTGGATCCTCTGAGCAACTCTAGTTTTCTGTACAGTTCCCCATAGCAGAAGCTGTTTTTCCATCAGGAAAAGACATCCTCATTCCACTTTCTAGTCTAGAGAATACATTTAAAGAAGGTGCTACTGACCCTTTCTAAAATATAGTGACTAATTTGGGTAACATCAAATCCTCACCAGACACTACAAGGCAGATTAAACTGAAGTAACCCAAAGTCCTGCACTTAGGATGGAAAAATCCTATGTACTGCTGCAAGCTGGGGACCAATCAGCTAAGTAGCAGCACTGGAGAAAAGGACCTGGAGGTTAGATGGATATGAGTCAACAGTGTGCTCTGGTTGCCAAAAAGGCCAATGGCATATTGAGCTGCATCAGTAGGAGCGTTGCCAGCAGATCGAGAGATGTGATTATTCCCCTCTATTTGTCACTGGTGAGGCCATATCTGGAATACTGTGTCCAGCTTTGGGCTGCCCACTACAGAAAGGATGTGGACAAATTAGAAAGAGTCCAGTGGAGGGCAACAAAAATTATTAGGGGGCTGGGACACATGACTTATGAGGAAAGACTGAAGGAACTAGGCTTATTTAGTTCGCAGAAGAGAAGACTGAGGGGGGATTTGATAGCAACCTTTAACTACTTGAAGGGGTGCTCCAAAGAGGAGGGAGCTAGGCTGTTCTCAGTAGTAACAGAGGACAGAACAAGGAGCAATGGTTTCAAGTTGCAGCTGGGGAGGTCGAGGTTGGATATTAGAAAAAACTTTCTCACTAGGAGAGTGGTGAAACATTGGAATGGGTTACCTAGGGATGTGATGGAATCTCCATCTTTGGAGATATTTAAGGTCCAGTTAGACAATACCCTGGCTGGGATAATTTAGTGGGAATGGTCCTGCTTTTAGCAGGGGGGTGGACTAGATGACCTCATGAGGTCCCTTCCAACCCTATGATTCAATGATGCTATGATTTCCAAGCTTGCAAAAATTATGGTCCTTGTGTTTTTAATTGTCTGTAAACATTATAGCACATGACTGGCCATTACATAAATAATACAGAACAATAAACTTTGAAGAATAAATGACTGCAAGTCTTTTGATATGTATTTTACTTTTCTTCCTTTAAATTGTGGTCAGATTAAATTTAGGACTGGGGATAAAAGATACTAATACTGATTGGTTAAGAGTTTAAAAATGGGAGCTGCAAGAATTCCACAACCTTAAACCTCATGCCACTTATTTACATCTGAAGGACAAATATTTTAAAGCATCTAAATTAGAAAAATTTGGTCTAGAATTTCTCAAACTAATCTAGGGGAGGGATTTTCAGAAGTACTCAGCTTTAGTTTAGCTCTGCTCCTTTTGAAGTCAAAAGGAGTTTTACCACAATGGAAGCAGAATTAAGGCTGAAATTAGCTCTAGGTATTAATTTACAAGTGTATATTTCAGCTGGTGGAGAAGCAGCTTTAAAGACCTATTTTAAAGCTAATCCTAAATCCTGTGACCACAAGGAGATTAAAGTACTAAAATAACTACAGCTGGAGGAGGGACAGATGCTCAGATTCACATAAGATTTTGAGATTTAAAAATTTGACTTTATTTAGAATTGAAAAGAAACCTGTCTGAACAATTCAAAATTCCCTGTAGGGGAAGAACCTGGAAATTTCATCTAAAACAGAAAATCTAAACTCTTCATTTGATGAAACTGATGTGTTTTGTTTAGATTTTTATTTTATAATATATAATACATTTAAAAAAAAACTTCCAAGAAAAAAAGCTGTTTCAAAATGAAGTCAAAATATTTCACTCCAAAATGTTGAAATGGGATGTTACAGTTTTTTCTCTGAAACAAAATTCTGGCAAACTTGACATGATTTTTTGAAACTTTTTTTCAATTTTGATAGACTGCATTTTCCAGTGTAAACCAGTTCTGGCTTTTTTTCTTACCAGTTCTAGAAATAACCTCAAATAGACTTGCACCAACTGCCTTCAGTTCAACACTTATTGATCATAATTCTGTGTGTCCTATTTTAATCTTCAACAAAGAAAGGCAAAGATTTTCTACACAAAGCTCTCATTAGGTGGTCACATATATGTTGGCTAAATTACATCATTCATCATCTAAATTGGATCATTCCCTGCAGTATCTCTTCTGAGTTAGTCGGTTTTCAGTGTGGAGACCTTTTCAGCACACTGCCTGAGTAATACTATCTATTATTATCTAGCAGTCATCCGAGTTATAGTGTATGAAGCTGTTACAGTGCTAAGCAGGGAAGAGTAAAAAGGCTTTTTTACACCACATGAACCTATTTCTATAAAAATCCACCATTCATTTCCTAATCCTCTACTTCCAAGTCTTTGTTCAGGTCTCCAGTTTTAACAGTATCATCAGCGCTGTGAGTTTAAAAAAATAAGGTCTTTCTACTTCTTCCTAAGGCTTCTAACCAGTGTGCACAAGCTAAACCTCCTGGTTATCACATCAAAATGAGGAGGTGATTCTCAATTTTAATAGAAAAAAACCTTCACTGCTCATGACTGTTTTGCACAAGTGAGATTAGGAAATAGGAGAGAGACAAAATCATATTTACAATTGAACTGTCCCTAAATTTGGGGGTGTTCAGATCTGAAGATTTGGTTCAGTCCCTTAAAGCAAAATCCTCAGCTAGTCCTTCTAGAAGTCGCTCATTGACTTCAGTTGAGGAAGGCTGGCCCACAGGGGTTTTCAGTAATGTTCTTGTGTGTGACAAAATCCAGGGAATTCATGCTGGCCCATTTCTGGCTGACATGGAGTGCAGTAGATGTGGATCATTTTATTAGGTGTTCTTATTATTATTTATTCTCATAGTGGCAAGCATCATAAAGTCACATCACAATGAACAATAAACACAACATGCAGGAGTCACTGGCCAGAAATCTTCTCTCCAGTCTTCTCACAGCCTTGATAAGCACGCCACACTGCACCCCAGCCGGTCAGACACGTCACCAAACCACATTCACCATGGATAGGTGTCTCGGGCACCAGTCCCTGAAAATGTTTCAGCAATCTTCCTCCACTTATCCACTCCACATATTCCACACACACAGGTTTTCTTTCCTGATCCTCTTGATGATATCAAGTATCACTCTGATTATTCTGTAAATTCAGGCAATTACCTCTTCTTTTAGTCACCTATCAGGTATAGCAAGCATGTATCAATTACCTGTAATATTCAGTTTGAAAGCAGAAAGCCTCTTAATGTTCTGTTTCCTTCATGTCCATGTGTCTCATGCATATACCAAGATAGTGAAGACAAGAGAGTGCAGCAAATCCATTTTGCACTTCATAGATATATTTATCTTCTCCAAATGTGTCTGAGTGTCACTTAAGGAGCAGTTGCAAGTCCAAGTTCTGTGTCTGATTCCTAAGTGATACTTAGTATGCCTGTAATCATGCAGACCAGTCTGCGCAATAGGAACAATGAATCTATGTGTAAAGATACAAAAATAATCCATCTTTTTGACCTTGTATGAAGCACAAAACTAATAATTCTGCCTTCTAATCAATAACTTCTGTAGTTCAAAAATAGATGCTCTATATGGTTTGGTTCTTTTTCTTTAATAAAATACTTTTTAGCCCAAGCCCACTCACGACCTTGTTTTACAAATAGTGTCCTTACACTTTTTACTGTAGACCAAGTTAGGAAGAAAATGTCCATAATAATGAACTAAAGCCAAAAAGGATCTCAATTCTTTGATATTCTAAAGCATAAGAATGGCCATACTGGGTCAGATCAATGGTCCATCTGTCCCAGTATCCAGTCTTCCAATAGTAGACAGTGCTAGATGCATCAGAAGGAATAAACAGAACAGGGCAGTTACTGTTTTCTCCTGTTGTCCAGTACCAACATTTGAAAGTCAGAAGTTTATAAATATCTACTGTGGTCAAATTCGGACGCGAACCTGAAGTCCCAAGTAAAATTTACTGGTAGTCCCATATAAAATTCTAAATTCCAAATTCCTAATCTAAATCATAAAGAATCAGGCTACAATTTCCCTACATTTAATTTCCTCCCAAGTTCCCCATCTTCAAAGCGTCTGATGAAGTGGGATTTTTCTCCCATGAAAGCTCATGTGATAAATAAATTTGTTAGTCTTTAAAAGTGCCACAGGACTCTTTGTTTGTTTGGCTGATCTACACTAACATGGCTACCCCTTTGGAACTAATTATTTTAACACGCTCCAGGTTTCTCAAAAGATCTTCCCTATTTTCATCTGAAATAATACTTGGCACAGAACAAACAATATCAACAATATTGATGCTAAAGTATTAGTGTTGCAATCAGCTGTTCCATGTCACCTATGTAACCCAGCCACTTCTGAAAATGTTACTGTGTGCAGGCCCAGTTTTGCTGTCTCTGAGAAGTCTTTAATGATGTTTCCAGTCTTCTCTTGTTTCTGGGCAAGCACAAACAAGACAAAGTTTGGTTACAAACAATTCCTTTGCTTCAAAACAAAATGAATCCCTTTGACTCACTTCTGTAAGAGAAATCTTCAGTGCCTTATACAGGGCACAATCTTGACCACCTTCCAATGAAATTAGCCATTTAGTCCTAACTAGGTTCATCTAAAATTTCTCAGAGATGAAAGTAGTTTATTCTCAAGAAATTAATGTGTCATACATGCTTTCTTATGTTCCTAGAATTGCACCTTAGTCCTCAAAAATACAAAGCAGTTCCTAGTCCAATACTCCTGGAATTTATAACCATTCAGATCATTTATAATCATTCAGATTATGCATTTCCTGAAAAATTTTAACAACTGAGCAGTGCTTTGAGAGTTCACCATTGGATCTGTGAAGTGATAACCTTTAGTTTGATTCACATGTGTTCTAAAGAATTTTCCTACCCAATTTGTGGCTCACTGGGCATTTCTTTTCTGTACTCTCTAGAACTAGATTTTGTATTAATTTACGTAATACTTTCATACACACTAATCCAACGGAGTGCAAAGGTCCTGATAATGATAATTTTTTATGTTTCTGTGGTGCCTTTCATCCTGCAACATATCATGGAACTTGATTGTCTTCACTGTGCGAAAAAGAATCATGTCCACCACTACTGAAAAGTATCATTCTCCCAACGAAGATGGTTGCTACATTAAGAAATCTTTTTTTCTTCCTCATTAGAACATGGTAGCACAAGTGTTGCACACTTGCAGTGATCAGCAGGGTTCATTTTGTATGTAGTATGCATATTTTTGCCTAAATATCAGTGATGGCATTTCCTGATGCCCAAGACAGAAAGTGCTGTACATGCCTGGATTTTTAAACTTTGGTGCAAGACCATAAGACATCTATGTAACAAATATGCACGTAGATGTGCAAGTGCCCCACCAACTGTATTTTTAATATGCACCAAATCCCATTTTGGAGTCTATTTACAATTATCACAGAACAGTGTTCCAGTTCAGTTTGACTTGATTTTTATTAAAAAAAAAAAAACATGCCACCCTGTACTATAATCACGTTAGACCTCCACAGCTAAATAGAGTTGGATTAGACAACAGAGGCCTGTGGCACTTTTAAAGACTAACAGATTTATTTATCGCATGAGCTTTCGTGGGAGAAAATCCCACTTCGTCAGACGCTTTTGAAGCTTCAAAGAGTCTGACGAAGTGGGATTTTCTCCCGCGAAAGCTCATG
>ML685756.1:1864481-1912153 GCA_007922175.1 Pelusios castaneus
CGAAAGCTCATGCGATAAATAAATCTGTTAGTCTTTAAAAGTGCCACAGGCCTCTGTTGTCTTTCTACAATAGACTAACACAGCTACCCCTTTGGGAGTTGGATTAGGTCATTACCTGCGTGACAAACCTGCTAAAATCATCTACAGACTGCAGTAAGAGCTGTTAGTGTTTCAGGAGGTTGCTCTCTGTAGTTTACTGTGTGTCATAGTAGATTGTCCATCACTGACAATTTATTTTTTAAAAGATTGCAAGTTTCTTTAAAAGATTTTCTCTAAGAATCACTTTAGGGTTGCTATGCAGGAGGTCAGACTAGATCATTACCATGTTCCCTTAAGGCCCTATGGACTCTGAATCAATATCCCTACACAGTTAGAGGGCATTATGCTGCTAGCAAGGATTTGAAGTCAAGTCCCAACCACTGGTGATTTCAAAGAGTCCAATACAGCTTTTTGCAAAAGCGGATGTATTAATTCCAGTATTGTGGGTAAATTTCTACTTGCATAATTATAATCTGCCTTCTTAAATCTTCCTTGCATTTCAAGTGCATTATTCCTTTCCTCTCCTTGACTTCTGTGTAGTGGTGCTACATGCTGTTACGAAGCTTTAGTCTAGTGGCAGGCGAAATGATCTCTAGTAGAGACAGGCTCAAGCTGCACAATTTGGATCCAGATTTTGAACTACCGTATTTTTCGGACCATAAGACGCACTTTTTTCCCCCCAAAAGTGGGGGGGAAATGAGGGTGCGTCTTATAGTCCGAATGCTGTCCAGCCGCGGCTTCTGCTGAGAGCTGGGGGATCGGGTGGCAACAGGAGCTCTGGAGGAGCTTCTGCCGCCACCCGAACCCTGGAGTGTGCTGGGGGGCCGGCTCCGATTCAAGCCGGCCCCCCCAGCACAGACCCCGGGCTCAGCTCTCAGCAGGAGCCACAGCGCTTAAGCGCCGCGGCTTGTGCTGAGAGCTGGGGGATCGGGTGGCGGCAGAAGCTCTGGCGGAGCTTCTGCCACCACCCAAACCCCTGGAGTGTGCTGGGGGGCCGATTCACCTCTCTTTTCCTACCTTCTCTTTTTTCTTCCTTTCTCTTCCCTTCCTTTTCTCTTCTTCGCCTTCCTTTCTCTTTTCTTCCGTTTCTCTTCTTCGCCTTCCTTTCTCTTCCCTTCCTCTTCTCTTCTTTGCCTTCCTTTCTCTTCCCTTCCTTTTCTCTTCTATTTAGTTTACCGGTACTATTTTGTTCAGAATGTTTTTTTCTTGTTTTCCTGCTCTAAAAACTGGGTGCGTCTTATGGTCAGGTACGTCTTATGGTCCGAAAAATACGGTACTCACAGTTGTTATTAAAGAAAGGGACCATTTTGAAATTAAAATTCATGTTTTGGGTTCCTTCTGTCCCTTCCTTCAATCCAAAATTGAATCTAGAGTTTGGTTTCTTCCATGCTTACTCTTTTTATTCATAATGATCATTCCCTGGAGTGCTGGGAAACCTATTTCCATAAACTTTGAGATCCCTTAGCCCAAATGCAAAGCGTTATTATAGTCTCAATTGTCTTGAAAGCTTTTGCAGCACCAATCGGTTTGTGATTCCAATGTACAGTAAAGTTGATTGCATCTTTCAAAGAAAGCATTTTGATAAGCAAAATCTGGGGTTTGTTACTACATCATCTACTAGATGAACTGATAAGACTATACTAAAGGCAGACTAGGCATGTTTAACTGCAAGCAATAAAACTAGCCACATGTTGTTGTTCATAATACCATCTCCTATGATGGTGCAATACCTGTCAGGCGAGAAATGCTTGCAAGCTCATTACTTAGAAACATAGGAGTGGTCATACTGAAGCAAACTGTTGGGATTTTTGGTTTGGCATCCTACTTCCAGCAATGGCCAATAGATAATATTTCAGAGGATAACCCCCCAAAAGTATCCCACAATACACGTAGGCTGTGTACAATGCTAATCTACATTTAAAATACAACCACTCACTGTCATTATGGTACTCAAAGGCAAATTTTTGCTGATCTCAGCAGACCTGACAGACAAAGAAATCCAGCTACTCTTTGATCCCTAGAGAAGTACCCCCAGAACAGGGTTGAAGCACACAGGTGGGGGTCTGATGCAAATGCAACATTTACTGCAGCTGCCGATGCTGTAATTTTTCTATCTACTTTAAGGTTTCTGTGGTACCCAGCAATCTAAGCATTTCCTAGGTTGGATAGATCTGCATGGTCAGATCCCAAGTGGGCTTCAGAGAGTTTCCTTCTCCCCTGTTTCTAGAAGGTTCTGCTTGGGATTGTCCAGGGCTCGCTTCTGTACTTCCTTGTACCTGATGTGGTTGTTTTCTACCCCTGTGCAAAGTGTGCACAGAATGTTACCCTTCTGATCTGCCAGCATAATAGATCCACTTTGCCTAGGTGTATACAACTGCACATGCAGTTCAAGATAGTGAAGAATCAAGCCTGTAATTTTTCCCCATTCCCCACCCATTAATAAGCAGAGGATTTTAGTCTCATAATCTCAGTCTGAAACCATTTCATAACGGCTGGATTCATTTGTTTTAATTTTTATGTTTGTGTAAATAGGTTCCATACCTGCTCCTTTAAAAGAGTTTTAAATGGCTATCTTGAGGTTTGTGTCTGAATGGCATAGAATGGGGACATTTGGGGCAGATGTATTTCTGGAGCACTGAGTTCAGACTTTGGCCTGGTCTACACATTGAAATTAGGCTGACTTAGCTACACCATGCAAGTATGTAAAAAGTCCACACTCCTGACCAACGTACCTTTGCTGACCCAACCCTCCGTGCAGCTGTTTGGATGGAAGAATTCTTCGGTCGACATAGCAACTGTCATCTGAGGATGTTGCGTTCCTATGCCAGCAAAAAAGCCTCTTCAATCAGTGGACACTGCGTCTACATTACAGCGTTATGCTGGCGTAGCTATACCAATGTAGTGCTACTGATAGATTCTCCGTGGTATAGATATACCCTTAGTGCAGCTGAAGAAAGTGCGGATAAACATGCTTCTAAATAAAGGTATCTTTACATTGCAACAAAAAATCCACTAGCAGCAAGACTCAGTGGCTAGGTCAACCAGCTCAGGTTGTTCCCCAAGGCTAAAAGCAGTGGTGTAGAGGTTCTCGATTGGGCTGGAGCCCAGGCTCTGAAAAATCAGAGCTCTAGCCCAAGCTGGAATGTCTACACTGATATTTTTAGCCCTGCAGTGTGAGCCCAAGTCAATGGATCTAGAGTCTGAAGCTCACTGCCATAGGACTTTTTTTTTTCAGTGTTAGACATATCCTGTCCAACCATTTCATGCCCAAATTCTTGGGGACTAGCTGGGAACTGAAACAGCCCAGGTTTAGCACAATCTAAGGGCCGTCGCAAACTGTACCAACTATAGTTATCCTTTAGGAACATTTTGTCAGCTGGGGATCAGGGAAGCACAGCGTGGTGCCCCTCGACACTCCCTGCCCCCAATACCTCCCCTATGTGGAGGGAGGAGTGAGTATCATGCAACCATTTATCCTGGCTTTTCACCACCTGAAGATCCTCCTGTCAGGAAAATTCTTGGCTGTGACTTTAGGCAACTTTAGAGCTGCTTCATGCAGCCTCATTTGAGGCTGAAAATCTGGCCTCTTGTGTTCTATTCATTAAAATTCCTTTCCCTGCTCCTAAATCTATACTCTTTTCATTAGAGAATCTGCTTCATTTCCTCTAACTTAGTGCCATGCTGCAATCACTCGCATTCCAAGCTAGAACTTCCACCAAGAGAATGATCTGCATTAATCACACAGCCAGTTTTTCAGGAATGACTGGGGCAGTGGGGATGGGTGGGTTTATTTAATGTGATCACTGTGTTTTATTATGCTTGATATCTGATTTCTGATAACCCACTGATGGGGGAAGAGGAGGCATTTTTAAGATTTGAGCTTTTAGTCATCTTTCCCAGGCGAATTGTCAAGTAACTGACAGATCAGTCATGGCTGACAAGTGAGTAATTGGGAGAAGGAAGGGAGTGCAGCAGATGTCGGTACTAGTCTGGTAAAAAAAAAAATTGAGTACTGAGTGTGGAATGAGAGTCACTCTCACATTCATGACGTTACAGGCTTTTAATATAAAATGTGTGCATGGTTTTACAACACTTGGAGCATTGTGCATTACTCAGCCTCTTTAAAGGATCTCACTTTTATTTTAGAGATGAGCAGCAAGTCTTTTTATACAAGGCATATAAGGCTCACTAATTATTAATAGAACACAGGTACGGGTTTCAAACTAATAAGTACGGGCTAGAAATACTCCAGGGAAGGATTCTTTGTAGAGGAAAATTTCTTTTTGGAGTTCTACATTTTTGTGTTTGGCTGGGAGATGTGCGATCTGTGGAATGACCCAATGTGCTGCTACAGAACTGCCTGAAATCTGTAGGAGGTGAGCGCCATACAAAGAAAGGCCCCATGTACCTCCACCAACATCTCCCTGGCAGGATCTCATATTCCTACAACTGAGCTGGATCGAGGGGACCTGCAATTTGCTTTGTAGTTGTAGCCATGTTGACCTTGTGATATCAGAGAGACAAGGTGGGTGAAGTAGTATCTGTCATTGAACCAGCTTCAGTTGGTGAGAGAGACAAGCTTCTGAGCCTACACAGAGCCCTTATTCCGGTCTGGAGCGAGGCTACCTTCGTTTTTAAAATTGTCTTTACAGAACCAGAAGGAGAGAGAATGCCCCTCTCTCCAAATCTGGCAAGTTCCTGACTAATGACCAGGGGCGGACTTAGGGATTCCAGGGACCTGAGCAAAAGTCAAGGATGAGGCTCCCCCACACTATGTGGGGGCCCTATCCTTGACTTTTGCCCCCCCCCCAGCATGGCCCCTGCCAGCGCCACTGCCGCCCTCCCCCGGCAGCCTTACCAGGGACCCCCCAGCTGGCCTTTCTGGGGGTCCCCGCGGTGGGCCTGCATTCTCCACCCACAAGCCTCTCCGGCCTCCTCCAGCCCCACTCTGACTCTCCAGCATCTCCCTGCCCGTCCCCCTGTCCCCTCCACCAGCCTCCCCTGTCCCTACTCTGGCCTCTGTGGGGTTACTGCCAGGCCCTCAGGACCCATGCTGTCCTTGGTGGGGCCGCCACAGGGCTGCCGACCTCTCTGGGACCCCCACAGCGGGGCCCCTGATGCCCACGCTGGCTTTGGTGGAGCTGCCTGCTGTGGCCAGCCTCTCCACACTCCCCCCTCCCGCATGCCTTGCTGGGGCCACCAGCAGGCCCCCGGCCCTCACACCAGCCTCTCTGGGGCCCCCCCCGCCCCACTGCCAGGCCCCCCCCCCCCATGCCGGCCATCGCCGGAGCTGCAGCCAGGTCCCCGCCATCCTCCAGTGGCCAGCCTCTCCAGGGATCCCACCACAGCCCCCCACACAGTTGTCCCACCTGCCCAGCCGCTAAGATCGCCTATGCTAATGACCCCAGCTACTGGCCAGCTCCAGTTCTGCCCATTTGTATCTCAAATATTCTCTGAAGTATTCCATGCTGCAGGCGTGAGATGCACTCATGAGTGGAGGGTCCCGAGGCCCAGAGAGGCACAATCTAGGACCCCATGTGAAATTTTGAAATACAGAATTTGAAATATGTTTTCCTGCCAAATCCACTGAGGTGAGCCCCGTGTTCCCTTGCCTTCAATCTTAGCTATCATGATGGCCCGAAAATTAGGGACCCAAGTTCTGTTTTTGATGCTATAATGGCATTACCTCCAACAGGGCAAAGAAAGAATTCTGTTAGCAGGTGCAGCTCTGCTCTCAAGTCACTGTACAGAGAACATCCTGTACAGGGTCCAGGTGAGACAACACCATTCTCAGCTGTGTGGGGTCAGAGGCTTCCCACTGACTCACTGGACACCATCATTTAGTCACTCATCTACCATCATCACCATGGCAACCGCCACGTGTAAGAATTGTGCCTCATTTCACCTTCCAACAGCCGCTGCCATGCTGGATTCCATGTGCCTCACTCATGCTGTTCTGCCTGCGTTTACTATTCACCCTAGCCATGTGCTACCAGAGAGAGTTTTCTGTGTGCCTCTCCTGTCCCCTTTTAGCATGAAGTTTGGAAGGAAGCTTCCTGGTCTAAAAGAGCTAGCTTGCTTTGGTTTGTAATGTCCCTATTTGGTGGGGATGTTTTCTTCTTTGTTTCTGGAATTCCCCTAACACAAACATCATAAGCTTTACAAGAACATAAATGAGCAGCTGCACTTCTTCACAGTGCCACGCTCCCATATCTCCAGCCTTACTAAAAGGTAAAACAGCTCCAAGCCTCATGTGCTGTTGCGTGCGTGTGTGAGTGCATTACTTTCTTTCACTACTATGACAGCACATGCCCCTGCAGAGCCGTTCAAGGCATTAGAAATACAACTCCTCCCTCCAGTGCCCCAATGTGTGAGCAGCTCAGGCTTTCTGCTTCAGCTCACTCCCATTTGATCACTGGGCTGACAGTCACGACTCTCTGTTCTACACCTCCAGGCTTCACTCTGAGGAAAGAAGGACCAAGGAATACACAGAAGCAGACACACAACTGACCTACAGAGCCATCAATAACTTACTTCCCTTGCAGCATAATTATATAGGGGAGGGGAGAAGACGAGGGAAAGGAAAAGGGGGGCAGGGGTAGAAGAGGAAAAGAAAAAGAAAATCCAGAGAATTCTAGCCTTCAAATATAGTATAACTGAGAATGAGAGGAGTGTGTTTGCTCTGCAGGAACGGAGAAGAAAGAACCAATTAAATAAACAAAAGCAGGAGGGGACCGTAGCTCCCTTCCCGATAGCAACAGTATTATTTTAGAGGTAATATGATTCCTCCAAGCAACACTATTGAAGTCAATGTGGATAATGTGGAGAAAGAGAATGAACTGGAGAACACAGATCAGCCCCCCTCTCCAGCATCTACCACCAGCCAGGAATCAAAGGTATTTAATCCATTTGGTATAAAAAAGCAGATTTTTCTCTGCTGGAGGTGTATTTTTTTTTAAGTTGAAATTCTAAAACATGGGTTTAAAACAGTGATTGATTATGATTGTGGCTTATAATGGTCTAACCCTATTAAATAATGAACAGATTTCAGAACTCTCTCCATTCACTCGTGTGGCTCAAGAGTTTGAATTGAAGGGGGAAAATGGTTTTGAGATTTCTTTTTCTTATATGGGAAAATCAATCCCTTTCAGTAGATATTGATAGCCATTTTCATACTTGGCATGAGAATAGGTCAAAGGTTTTCATTTCTTCATGGCTGGAATGACTGAATGGTTTGCAAGTTCATGGAACAGGTTTGGGTTATTTTCTAACAGACCCTTTAGTGAGCTTTGACATTCCTTTTTAAACAAGTCAGTATTTGAAATGGACCTGGGTGGTCATTTTGGTGCGAGAATTCCAACCTACTCTATGTAGAAAAGGGTTTTTTTCCCCAGTAGCCTCTCTTTAATAACTTGGTTCAACTTACATGGCTGAAAAGAATCAATCACCTCTAATTTCTGAGCTCTTAAGTGTTTCATTTATTTATTTTTGAAAAGTTTCTCAGTCATCCTGTGTATAATTAGGAAGAGAGAGAAGTAAAGGTACCTAGGCAGATTTCCAAAATAATAGTGGTCTTCTGTTTACTGGACAGTATCCCAATGATTTGTTTATTTACATGTATTGCACCTGTGAATGGGAGTCGCAATCATGGACCAGGGCTCCATTGTGCTAGGTGCTGTACAAATACAGAATGAAAGGATGGTCTCTGTCCCCAATAGGAATTTAGAAACCACATTACCTAATGCAGTTGGTTTAGCTGATAAGGTACGCATCTCATCTGTATTTAAGTGAAACAGCTGCTTTAGCCCACAATATACTTCTATATTCTGCTACACAAAAAACACAACAATATTCTAAAATAATGACCTAAACCACTGTAGCAACAGTATAGTAAGCCACAGTGCTTTGGGCCATAGGGAGAATTTTCTTTCTGGGATGTTGTACCACAAAGAAGAGAAGTAAAGAATTCCCTAAATCAAGGAGCATCTTTCTACTGAAAAGAAAAAGCCTTGCACCATCAATATTCTGCAGTAATGACCCAATTCTCTTGAGAACTGTAGCTCATTGGGACATCACCATAGAATATAGAAGCATTTTTACAGGAGTTGAAAAACAGAGAGCTATTCACTGAAGGTCTGGGTCCGCCCAGAAGTACCTGGTAGATGTTGAGCAACCCTATCTCCCAGAGAAGTCAATGAGAATTGAATGCACCCCACCCCTTTCATGGGTCAGGCCTTCAGTGAGGTCCTATAAACAGGTGGAGCAGCCATCCTGCAGCCATGTGCATGAAGGTGTATGCTGGGCCATGACTCCTTGGTCCTATATGATACTGCTCTCAGACAGTGCCAAACAAATAGTTATGAAGCTTTAGGTTTCATTCAGCTAATCAGATTTGGCTACTACTGCGTGCATGATGTGCTTTTTGGATAAGTTAAAAAGACTTCATGCACAACAAAAATGGACCACTCTAATCCTAAAATTAGATAAAGCAAAATATTACATGTAAGATTGTTCTTCTGCTGGTCATACATCCATGCCAATGGGACTTAGACTCATCTGACAAGAGAACATGATATTGCTAAATGACTTATTATTGAACAATAATTATTAGTTTTGCCACTCTCACACCATAAGGCATGGAGGTCTGTGCAGTTTTTATCAGTTGATGTTATTATCTGCAGAGTACATGTAATGTGTATGTTTATTCTGAATATTTATTTTATGTGTGATCAGAATGGATGCCACTGTGTAGAAAAATCCAGTTTAAAAATGAATAGGGTGCACTTCAGCAATATAAAGACTTCCGAGGAATAAAGACTCATGGGGCTGTATTTCAGAGAGCAGGCTTGAAATGTGCATGCAACAAAATGTTTGCACTCAAAAAGATGACAGGCAAGCAATACTGTAGTACCTGACAAGCATGCTTTGAGAGGCACAATTTCAGGTAACCAGAAAAGCAGCTGAAATTTGGACAGGTCTACCAGGCAGGAATTGAGTGGCTGGTGAAAATCTAACTTTGTGGCCATGCAGATTTGTGCAAGAGTTTTCAAAGATATTTATCAGGCATTTCTAATTGGACATCCTTTCATCACATTTCTTATATGGAAGTATTTCCCAATCAATAGTAAACTGCACTGCGATATGCAAGTAAGTAATCCTTACAACATCTACCTTGGCTGGGTAAGTATTATGAACTCAATTTTACAGGCAAGGAAACTGATACACAGAAAGGTTAGATACAAGGTTCTGACACCCTTACTCATAGGCTATGTCTACACTTGTTAATTTAAGTCCACTTAGCATGTCCACACCTAAATTTAAAGTTGACTTAGGGGGAAACTTACAAAGTCAACCTAGAGCATCCACACAGGTCGACTTGTAGGTGGACCTGGGACAGGTCCACGGTGGTCAGGGGGGGCACCCCTTGCCAAGTGCCAGGGGGCTCAGCCTTTGTCCCATTGTACCTTGGTACAATGGGGGCTGAGCCTGACAGGGACCCTGGCAGGGCATAGGGGCAGGGTGGGCAGGGCTCTGCCCTGCCTTGTGGGAGGGGCACGCCAGGCTGTGGCTGTGCCAGCCACCCTGGCAGGGAGGGCAGTGGGGAAGCCCTAAAGCCCCCTAAGTCGACTTAAAGTCAACTTAGGGCTACTCCACGTCCACATTGGCTAAGTCGACTTTCTAAAGTCGACTTAGCCAGCAAAGTCGACTTAAAACGAGGTTTTATAAAGTCGACTTAATTTTTCCTTAAGTTGAGTTAAGCAGCTGCTTAAGTTGACTTAAGCAAAGTGTAGTGTGGACGCAGATTAAATTAAGTCGACTTAACTGGAAATGCACTTGCAGGAGGCATAATGTGGCCTTGAAAATTCAGGGGAACCTCACTCCCAGCACCACACCAATGCCACATCTACCCTATGGGGATTGAACTGGCATAGCTAGAGTACTGTAGGCATGCCGAGATAAACCCATAGGGTAGCTGCAGCCTACACTGACAGATAGGGTTTTCCTTTTGGTATAAGAACACCACTATCCCTGCGCAGTGGTAACTACGTAATCAGAAACATCCCTCCACCTGTTTAGCTCCATTTACACTTGTTGGATTTTACACACCCCCCCCCCCCCCGAGTGCTGTAGTTACATTTTAAGTGTAGCTCAGGCTTCATTTCTCTCAACCATGCTGCCAACTATCGTTTTTGCCTTGGGTCATTCAACTGGATACATGAAACATTGTATAGCCCCTAATATAAAGCAACAAACATATTCATAGAACATATGACTTTATGTTAAGGAATTCTCTATTATGTTTGCTTTGCTCTCCATAAACAGGTGTTTTCACATTAACAGCCCTTAACTTAATGTATGAGCTGTCGGAGGAAACAGTATACTGTAGATACTATTATTTCAGATGTGTATCCAACAGACAACAAATACTATTTACAAATGTTTGTAAATTATGGTTCCTGTGCATTTGACCCTGCGGATCTAGTAAGAAGGCAAAAGGTTTGTCTATGGTAAGGTCCTCTAGTTTTACACCTTCAAAAAAAAAAAGGAATTATTTCTCTGGGATCTTGTCACTTGCACCTTTTATGGCCCTTTTGGATATATCCTATGAACTCTAATAGAAAATTGTAACGTTTCAATTTTTACACCTTTTTATTGAATTTGATGAATTATACTCTACTATAATATTTGATAGGATGGTGAAAACATCTATGAGAATGCAATAATTCTCCATTAAATGCAATCGATTTTTAGAGTTATTGGTATAGATACTTAGTAGTTCTGTGACAATTAAATTCAGTGGAACTTTTCTAACTGAGCCCAAATTTTGACTTCTACTATGATTATTCAAATTTTATTAGTGCTGTGTTTTAATAATTTGGGACAAATCTTCAGAGACACCAGATCAGAATGACTTAAATATACAATTTGCATATTCAGGTCCTAATTTTCTGAGGTGCTGAGCCGAGCTCCTGTAGTTGAGGTCAGTGGGGAGCTGTGTTTGTTCAGTGCCTCTAATTATCAAGCCAGCAGGGTTTGATTTGTGGTCATGGTGAGCTGGCTTCCATTGAAATTGCCATCCAGAAGTTTCTTTGTTATAGATGTCACTGGACACCACAGGAAAATCAGGCATTCTTTCAGAAGTAGGCCCATTTCCATCCACTTTTGCAAAGTACAGGTCTATATATGAAATTCACACACGTTTAAATGTGCTCTGTAGTTTAAACACTTGCATGACAACCCAAAATTGACTTGCACATTGAACTGCTGGCACTGTGGCAATCTAAGTGCTTGGAATATCTAAGAGGTTTTGTTTTGAATGGCTATCCCTTTAAATCAATTTGGTGTTGGGACGAATATTCAGAGAAGTACCTGTGATTTACACAGGCCAAAACTACTATATACTGCATAGCCAGTGACTAGCTCACAGGTAAACAAAGACAGTTATATCCAAAGTTAGTCAGAGCAATACACACAGCACATTTGTGCATTCTTTATGTATGAGCAAAACAGGCATTAAAAGGAAGGTGCTGAGAAGGTAGATTTTAGTATAATGAATCTTCCAGAGAGAGACCTCATCTTCTTACCTGATTCTACAGCAGCAACCCAGAACTTTGAACCCACCACCTGCTACACTGTTAGCCATATACAAGTAATAATATGATTAAATGACATTTCTAAACAAAGATTTCAGTAGCAAATAATGAGCTGTCTTAAATGGCTTGCAACCCTATTGGTGTTAATAGGATTGCACATGGTTTTAATCTTGCAGGATTTGGTCTACAGCATTTAATGGAGATCTCCCCAGCATAAAGAGTTAATAATTTTGTAGTTTCATAGATGAGGGATAAGGTTACTGACCAATGAATATTTAAAAGGGCAGGGAGGGCATACAGTAAGTGTTCCCTCCTCCACACTGCTGAATAAATATCCCATATGCAAACTACTATTATGATTGTCTTCAAGGGAATAGAAAAGCAACTGTTCTTCCCTACAGGTGCTTTACATGCCACTTCATAAAATGGTGAGTACATATTATGGAAGAGTTAAAATTGGTAGTGCAAAGGGGAAGAAAATTAACTAAGGTTTTGTGCTTGCACATGTTTATTTTGGGGAGTATTTTAATATAATTATACAGAAGTAGTTTTAATTGCAGGCAAGAAAGAGGTGTTCTATCTCTATGAATAACAACATTTTGGGTTTCCTTATACTTATATATGTTTCTTTTGTCCTTGTCCTTTTCTTTCTTACTTTTCACCTGCTGATCAGATATTTTCAGGTTATTTTCTTTATATATAGTTAGTTTGTGGCTTCTTCCGGGACATCAGGACATCAAAAGTAAAAAGGGAATTCAATCTGTTTATTCTCCTTTCACCTTGCCACCCTGCTATCCAAAGTAAAGAAAATGCCTCCTGTCTCTTGATACACATCTGACTTAGCACAGGTTAGTAATGACTTGACTCTAGCCTTTGTAAGGTGAGGGGGAACCTCAGCACAGCAATAAAAACAGAGAAAGAGAAGCAATATTTCACCAAACAGAATAAGCAGTCTTTGTAGGTAGAAAGCTATCATTTTTATATGAATATTCACATGGCAAAACTTGGTTGTGGTGCCAAGATGTACTTCAGACATAGGACCAGTTTTTCAGTCTGAGTTCAGCTCAGTTCATTTGTGTGTGCATCTACCCTGTGCACCAAACATGCATTTGCACACACAAATGGTCATTCATAGAAAACAGGTAATTGTGCACATACCTAACAGGCCTTTTGGGGTGCTGAATTACCCATTTCATGTCTGTGAAAGTCTTTTTCCAATTGGCATATGAGCTGATTTTGCAGCTTTGGCTGCACCAAACTTTGAAAATGACAAGCTGAACGACTGGAATAAACTCTAGGCCTGATTTTCCTTTTACACGGATAGAAGTCAGGAGTAACTCCACTCAGCACATTACTTAGACTAGTGTGACAGGAAACCAAGGACCCTTGCCTGGGTATTCAGCTCAGAAAACCTCCAGTCTATTTCTGTGATGAACATAAAATTAAGTTCTTGTGATGTTGGCATTAGTTGTTCAGACATTACAAACAGCTTGCAAATCTGTTTAGAGAAATAAAGTTATTGCTGCTAAATCCATGTGCAGTCATTTCTCCCATTTAGAGCTCACACTTTTTTATTGTATAGTGCATTTCACGGTTAACCTGTTTTTAACTGATTGTAGTAATGCACTCGATCTTATTGAATTGAATTCCTATATTTTAGACATTTGTCATTAATCAGTCATATTGTAGCTGCTTGAGATATCATTTCATTAACAATTTTAATACTGGACTGTTTCCCAGCCACACAAATTTCTGACTCCCCAGTGGAATTCCTGAGTTAGTCCTTTACATAAGTGGTCATGACATCTTAGTAAGTTTTCTTATTAAAGATAAGTTTTCAAATGGTATGTAGAAATGGACGCTTATTAGGACACCACACATGCATTGCTTTCTTAATGAGGATCATTTTAGCAGTCGATTGTTGTGAATGGAAAGCAAAATACAGCTGACCTACAGTACATGCCAGTTAGATTTGGTTCATTTAGGAGCAAAATGCTACACACTGGCACACATTAGACTTATAAATTCAACATATTAAAAAAAATCCTTTTTTCAACCATCTCTCAGAGAAAGACAAAGAAACACTTGGCTATGCAGGCATGGTTCAGGTGATTGAGCAAAGCCAGTAGGCGTACCAATAACAAATAATATTGAACGGGGACTTAGGGTCATATTCTCATCTCAGTTACTTTAGGAAGACTCCACTCACTTCAGAAGGACTACACTGAATTTACACTGATCTATCTGAAAGCAAACCTGATCTTTACTGTGAGAGACTAGGAAACCTAAATTTCATTCCATTTCTATTACCTCAGTTTTCAAGGTTTGTCCATATCTGGAGTAAAAGAACTGGGATGAAACTTGATAGTGTAAAGTGCAAGATCATGCATTTAAGGACTAACGAGTTTTGCTATAAGCTGGGGACTTTTCAGTTGTACGCAACAAAGATGGGGAAAGTCATGGGTGTATTGGTTGAACACACAATGACTATGAGCAGCCAATGTGATACAGCCATGAAAAAAGGCTATTACAATCCTAGGATGTGTTAGGTGAAATATTTCCAGAAAAGATAAGGAAGTGTAATTCCTCTTGTACAAGGCATGGCTGAGACCCCTGCTGGAGTACAGTGTGCAGTTCTGGTCTCTGTTCATTTTTAGGCACTCACAGGGGATGTGAGAGGTCAAAATTCAGAACTGGGCCTCAGACCAGAATCATCCCACACCCCAATTGAGTGCCCAACCAGCAGGCAATAAAGTTAATCTCTTGTCCATGTGAAGTTTTGTGAAAAGTTGTGGTTTCATTTCACTTCACAATGAAAACAAAGTTAGAAATGCTGGAATTTTTCACAAAACAGAAGGGTTATGCACTGATGACAAAAAGAAAAAAAAATGTAACTCTATTCAGGATGTAGCATGAATCATGCAACAGTTTCATGATATATGGGCAGAGAGGACACTTTGGCAAGTCCACAGAAGTTAAATCTACTATCAGCAGTTAGTCCTTATGGGTGCGTCTACACCTGTGGATTAGTCGACTTAAGCTTGCTTAAGTCGACTTAATTTACTCTGCGTCTACACTACACTTTCCTTAAGTCAACTTAACCAGCTGCTTAAGTCGACTTAAGGAAAAATTAAGTCAACTTTACTAAACTTCATTTTAAGTCGACTTTGCTGGCTAAGTCAACTTAAGGGGCTCCAGGGCTTCCCCTCTGCCCTCCTTGCCAGGGTGGCTGGCACAGCCACAGCTTGATGTGCCCCCCCAAAGGGCAGGGCAGAGCCCTGCCCACCCTGCCCCTATGCCCTGCCAGGGTCCCTGTCCCCGTTTGCCCCATTGTACCAAGGTACAATGGGGCAAAGGCTGAGCCCCCTGGCACTTGGCAAGGGGTACCCCCCCTGCCAACGTGGACCTGTCCCAGGTCCACCTAGCCTCTAGAAATCGACCTAGGCATCCAGTGTGGACCCTCTAGGTCGATTTTGTAGGGTCCCCTCTAAGTCGACTTAAAATTTGAGTGTGGACATGCTAAGTGGACTTAAATTAACAAGTGTAGACATAGCCTATGACAAATATACTTAATTCTCTTAGGTGTTGTATGGATCTAGATAAAATGTCATTCGCTTAGTCTCCACCTTCCAGTCTTCATCTCTTTCCTCTCTTTTCCTCAGTTCACCCAAGTGCTTTCCTCACAGCAGTAAGATCCAAACCTCATATTTTCTGTACTTAAAAAATTTCTAGGGTCAAGCCTAGTCAAGTTTAAAGTTGCCTACAATGAAAATGGATGAGAATTCTTTAGTGTGGGAGGAAGCTGGTTTATAAGTACTGATAGAACTGTGGAGCTCATTTCATAAGTATGGCTAAAGAAAAGCAAACTCTAGAGGCTTGACCTTCTATAAATGAGTCAGGGCTACTTTCTTTATAAGAAATGCATTGCTGCTGCTCCTCTATGGTCCGCTGCATGCTCCCTTTTAACAGCCCTGAAATGTTCGGCATTACATAGTGCCTGACATTTTTCGCTGCAATTTATTTCTCTCTAGGTTGTTTTCTTTTACATACAATAAGTTATTTTCACCAGGAAACTGGAACCTTGGAAATGAAGCAATAGAAAATGTTATTTATGTTAAGGAAATGGATCTTTCTCCTTCTCATATGGGGCGTTTTCCCTGCATCTGGGCCTGAGTAGGAGGAAAGTAATGCAATTGAAGGGGATTTTTCCTTTCTTTGAGTGTAAATGCACTGCCCAGCTAAGCATTCACCATCCCTGCCTGTTCAAGCACAAAAATCAAAAGAACAGAAATCAAAGCGAAGTCTCCCCAAGGTAGTGTACAGTGCTACTACTACAGGCCAGCAATTCTTAATTTCTGCATTTTAAATGGAATTTATTTATTCAAGTGACCACTGTGATTGAGAAAGCTTCCAACCCTCATAACCAAAGTTATTTGGTTATTAGCAGAATAGGTACATATGGACAGTGATAGTACACATTTTCTGATGTGCCCCAACCTGGCCAGAAGGGACCCATCCAGAGGGACGCTGGATAGTTTAGTTGTTGAGTGGGAATGTCTTTCAGACTTCTTGTATCAGTAAATCCACTAGTGTTTGGACCAGTGGTACCCAAACTTTTTCTGTCACACCCACCCTTTAGCCTTAATGGAATCTGTCCACACCCACCCGTGATCAGGAGCCAGGCCAGGAATGGGGTTGCAGCCAGAGCAGAACCAGGGCAACAGATGGGAAGAGGGGTGGGGTCATGGCCAAGGTTGGGAGCTGGGGGTGAAGGCCGGGCCAGAACTGTAGATGGATGGGGCCAGGGCCAGGAGCAGAGCTGTAGCTGGGACCACGTCTGGAAGCAAAGACAAGAGTGGGTCCGGGGCTGGAGCTGTGACTGCAGGGTAGGGCTGTAGCAGGGTTGAGGGCCAGAGCAGAGTTGGGTGGCACTCCCTCCCCACCTGGGGACTGGCCCAGGCCCTGTTATGCCTCCCCACTGAACGTTTCTCTGTGACCCCCTCATGCTCCACAGTTTGGGGACCCCTGGAGGCTATAGTTATTGTTTTTGCCATGATTTTTCTTAGTGAGAAAAGGCAGAGACCTCTGACAAATTATTAGTTAGAGATCAGCAAATGGGGGAATTGAAGGCTACAGAGCTGCTGTGAGGTAGGTAAACGATGGAGTTTCCAGAAAAGGTTCAGGAACTGATAGCAAGTTTTTTAAAAAATGAAACAATCCCGTCCCTCTCAGAGATGCACTGTAGTTTCAGAGACTTAAGTTCATAGGATTTAGGAAGCCACACAATCCATACAAAGAACTTAAGACTGTAGAAGTTCAGACTGCTTTTTTAAAAGAAGATAATAAAATTAAGCTAATTTTTTCTGGAAATGTAAGCAATTTATAATAAATGTACTATACCAAAAGCAATAACTATGGGGGCACATAGTTTATTCTCTACCAACACCTGCTGAGCCCCTGAAAAGATCCCCTACCCCCAAGGTATCATACCTCCTGGACAGTAAAAGTAGTAGCTTCCCTCGTATATGAAAAGTAAGACTACAGTTAGGAAATAATTGTCCCAACACAAAGGAATAAACAATGCACTTATTGCCCAGCATAATAGCTGTCATTTGACTCCAAAGAGAGTTGGCAGAGATCTATTATGGAGCTATACCACCTTACCCTAGCACAGAATTTGGCCCTATGACCACATTGTATTAAACTCAGACAAGTGCCAGCTGTGTAGGTATACCCACAAAACTGGATCAAATGTTCGTAATACAGTAGAGGCCCTGGCATGAGCCCTGCTACCTGTCTAGATTCATTTGGGCATCAAACCAAACCAACCTTTCATTTCCTCTCCCTGTCCCTTATATCTTTCTGTTGCTTTCAGGGTGAAAGTGCTGGCACCCTTTGTCTGCACCTCCAATCTCATCAGAAGCCTGCAGGCCCAGTCTCCTTCCTGGCCTACATGATTGGCCTGATTTTCAAGTACTGATCCTTCAGCATTGTATGATCAATGTAACCAGTAACCAGTTGACTCAATATTAGAGGCTTTGTCTTATATAGGCAACCTGTTCCCTATCCCCTCATCTCAACTATTCACACCTGCTATCTGGTCACCCTACTGAAGTCATTGGGATGTGCTGGGGGTCAAGTATTTTTTAAGATTAAGCCAGTTATTACAATGCCTAATTGCCAATACAGGAGCCTGGCTTTAGAAACCTGGTTCTCACAATCTTATTCTCAGCAGTGTTGTTTGTTAGACCAGTCCATTGCACATGAATGAACTTGCCATCTGCCAGTTCTGACAAATGCCAGAGGAGGCAGTGCACTCCAGGGCTGGTGGGCCAGTCTTCAAAACACTATGGCCTGCCATGGGAACCTTTCATCAGGCCCTCCAGCTGGGCCTGGCAGAGCACAGCAGTCACTCCACCCTCCTGGCCCAACTCCTCTCCCAAGTCCCCAGCAGTGGCACCCTGGCCTGCATGTGGCAGCTGCTTCCCCAGTGAGTGGCTCCCTGACTGGACCACAGCTTCCACCGCCCTCTCCCAGCTCCACAACCTCCTCCTGCCCCTCCCCCACCACTTGTGCCCAGTGGTACCTCGGCTGGTGTGCTTATGTGATGGACAATTTTTAGTCCCAGTCCATCACTGCCATTGCGACTAAGTACAGTACAACTGGCTCTTATTTACTATATAGAGAAAGGACCAGAAGTAGGGATCACAATAGTGCAAAGATTAAAAGGAAAGAGTGCAGAAATCTGGGAGCCTTTTACATGTATTTCTTTTTAAAGTCCACTAGATTGAAGAAGGATTCCTGAGGATTGGAAATGGCAAAGTGTAGTTTGAAGGATAACCAGCAGGGAGTTCATGTTTAATTCCCCTGCTGGAGGTCTTTGAAGCTCTTGCTGCCATAATAGATAAATGAAATTCAAGGGCTGTTGTTCATTTAAATATTCCAGAAAGATTTCAGCAGAGTTCCGCATCATAGGTGATTAATGATTAAGGGGAAAGAGCCATTGAATAGGCAGAGGGTAAGGTGCTTCATAGGAAACAGGCTATAAAAAATTGTCATTGACATCAAGTTCACACTCTTTCAGCCTCTTGAGGGTGAGGACATAGCTCTGCCCTGGCTGTCTCTGCTCTCATTTTCCCCTCTGGCTACATGGGTTCCTTTTGTGCAACCTTCTGCAATATTCTAGGTAAAATCCTGGCCCCACTAAAGTTAAGGGGCATTTGCTAGTGATTTTGATTTCTCCAACTGTTTATAATTTCTCACTCTTTTATGCAACTGTGACCCCTCCTTGTCTTCTGTCCCAGCCAAGTGCTTAAGTTCATGTGTAACTTTAAGGATTGGAGTAGCCCCATTGACTTTAGCGGCATCACTCACATATTTAAATTAATGCATGTCCTTAAATGCTTTGCTGGGTCAGGACTCTTGTGCACCAGTTGAGCATTCTATACTGTGTACCTCACCTCCCACTATTAACCCAACAACTACAGAGAGAGAGAGAGAGAGAGAGAGAGAGAGAGAGAGAGAGAGAGTGTAAAATGTGGATACAATGGAGTGGAGAGGTACTTGCCATTCATGACTATCCCAAACTTCAGCTGCTAACTCTCTCTCTCTCTCCACACTGAGACCAGCATATACCCTGAATTTGCCACACAAGTCACAGTAACGCTTTTTGGGGAATGCTTTGCTGCAGGGTTTTAAATACTTTGAGATGGTTCTTTTCAGTTCTTTGCATATAAAGCCAACGGCCTTGGTTACCAAGAGTCCAATGTGGCAGGGTAGGCGGTCTCCTAAGAGCTGTATTGCCTAGTGGTTAGTCCTCCCTGTCACATAGCATGGCCTTTAAGAGTTTGACGTGATACACAAACCCTGAGGAGATATGGGGATAAAAAAGTGGTCCTGGGAAGAATTAGCATCTAGAAGGAATCTGTTACTGTGTTTTTAAGGGCTGGAGACCTGGAGCTTTGAAGAGCGGGTGGAGCAGGGCACCCAGCCAATAAGGAATGAGCTGGGAAATGGAGCCAGCATAAATGCTTCTGCTTCACAGCAAGGCAGATTCCTGTAGGTACAGAGAGGAGTAAGACTGTTCTTGCAGGTCTCTGAGTCAGCAAAGAATGGACAACAGCAGGAGACTAAATCTTCAGAGCCTGAAGATTAAGTGGGGCCGGCTGAGGCAGATAAATGACGCCCCAGCTCCAGAGATTTTGCTGGGGATTCCTAGTAAGAAGGGTGATAATTGTTTGAATTACTCAGCTCCAGTAGGCTAGCTGGGGTGCCTGCCATGAGTTGAGACTTAAAAACTGAGAACACTGAGGGGGGCTGGGAATAGAGCTTACAGAGCAGGTTCAAGAGGAACCTGATAGCCAGAAATAACATTTGTTTAGTTGCTGATCTTTTTATGGTTCCTTCTGTAAGAGGTCTTGTAGTAAACAAGGACTCTGGTGGGTATTATTGAATTAAAAGTGCTTAAAGTGGATTAATGCTTTCCTGGGAAGGGAAACTGAGGTGGGTATACAAGCAGTGCTATACTATCTCAGCAGGAAGTGCTACTATTTGGGTTCTGGGATGCCTGCCCATGACTAAAAGCCCCTCCCCCAGATTAAGGGAATAGCAGGATGTACTACTGGGAAGGCATGCTTTACCACATCCAATTCTATTGGGTTCTGAGGGGATAACAGACTTTCCACCTCTGTTGGCTTGAACACTTGCATGTGACTCATGAAGACACTCAGAATCTCCCCACTTAGTTGAAGTAAAACTCCAAATGTTTAACTCTGTAGGGCTGAATAATAATGGACATGGAAGCTGTGAAATTTTTACAGAAAAGCTCTTAATAGTCTAAGACTTGAGCTATGTCTACACTTGGTGAAAAAAATGTGTTTCCTGAGAGATAGCTGTCATCCAGCCTACTACCCAGAGTATGAGAATCCCACTTAGATTCACACACCAGGTGACTCCTCAGGCTGTCTGACACCAAGTTGTGAGCTAAATGCACCAAGAGAGAGACAGGCTAGAGAGGCACTTGACCCAGAAGTCTGGAAATCTTAGAGTGCGTCTACACTTGTAAATTAAGTCGACTTAAGCCTGCTTAAATCAACTTAATTTACTCTTCATCTACACTACAATTTCCTTAAGTCGACTTAAGAAATTTTAAGTCGACTTTATAAAACCTAGTTTAAAGTCGACTTTACTGGCTAAGTCGACTTAAACCATTGTAGACATGGATTAGCCCTAAATCGACTTAAAGTTGATTTAAAGGGCCCCCAGGGCTCCCCCACTGACATCCCTGCCAGGGTGCCTGGCACAGCCAGTGCCTGGCATGCCCACCCCCAGGGCAGGACACAGCCCTGCCCATCACACTCCTATACCCTGCCCCTGTCCCAGTCTTGCTTAGCCAAATGCTGAGACCCCTGGCACTTTGAAAGGGGTGCCCCCCCTCCCACCATGGACTACTCCCAGGTCCACCTAGCCCCTACAGGTCAATTTAGGCATCCAGTGTGGATGCTCTAAGTCAATTTGGCAAGGTCAACTTTAATTTTATAGTGTGGATTTTTTTTTAAAAAATGCTCTTGTTCAAAATCAGAATGAAAACAAGTTTTGGACAGCTCTACTTAGAATGGTGGCTAGACACCAAAAAAGAAGGATTAGTGGCCAGAGGGCAAGTGAGGAAGTTAAAGATGTATGATGAATTCACTTATCACATGATTTACATTTTTCAGGTATTTCTATAGATCTTTTACATTGTAACCTCCTTGGCACAGTGACTATGCCTTTTACATATCTAAAAAGTGTCAAGAATTTATATTATAAAAATTCTCTTCCAAGTTAAATTGAAAGCCCCTTCGGGTGGAATGGTGACTATATTTATTGAACACTGAGCATACTGATAGCCCAACATATGTGAGCCAAAATACAGATTTAGATGGAAACTTTCTGGAGCAGAAATTGGTTGATATTGGGAGCTTAAGAATTGTTATCAGCACTTCTACTCAAAGCTTATGAACCATTTTGAAGTAGGAACTGAAAAGAAGATCTCCAAGTGAGAGATTACTAAAATTGGAGACTGGACATATAGGGTGCGTCTACACTTGTAAATTAAGTCGATTTAAGGAGGCTTAAGTCGACTTAATTTACTCTGCGTCTACACTTGTCTTTCCTTAAGTCGACCTAAGCTGCTCCTTAAATCAACCTAAGGAAAAATTAAGTCGACATAATAAGACCTGGTTTTAAGTCAACTTACTGCGTAAGTCGACTTAAGCCAATGTACACATGGATTAGCCCTAAATCGACCTCTATGGCCTCCAGACCTCCCCCACTGTCCTCCCTCCCAGGGTTCCTGGCACAGCCGGAGCCTGGTGTGCCCACCCACAGGGCAGAACACAGCCCTGCCCACCCCACTCCTGCACCCTGCTCCTGCTCCTGTCCCTGACCTTCTCAGCCCCCATGTAGCCAAGCACAATGGGAAAGGTGCTGAGCTCCCTTCCTCTTTTAAAAAGGTGGCCGGGGAAGGGGGTCAGCTCTCGGGTTCCACATGCCACACTTCCCACCATGCACCACTCCCAGGTCCACCTGCCTGCTGCCAGTCAACATAAGCATCAAGTGTAGATGCTCTAAGTTGATTTAGCAAGGTCAACTTTAAGTCGACCTAAATTTACAGTGTAAACACGCTAAGTTGACTTAACAAGGTCGACTTAAAGTCGACCTTGTTAAGTCAACTTATTTTGACAAGTGTAGACATAGCCATAGTGAGGAACATGCATTCAGCCTAGAAAGATTTTGAATTGTTTAGATGACCCTACATTTGTCAACTATTTGCTAACTAGTCTAGGAACAAGAAACCAGGCTAGAGAATATGTACTAAGTAGAATAATCATCTTGTTCACTGAGCCAGATAAAGGAGCTTTTGTGGAAAAATCATTCAAGCCATCAGCATAAGGCTCAGCAGCAATAAAGAGGCAAAGAGGAGACAGGATTGTATTAGCAGTGCACTAAGAACACGACACATCTGCCATATAAAAAATCATTCGATCCTTCCTCCTCTCTGGAACTCTGTGCCCAGTATTGGTCAGTGTACCTCAGGAAATATATTACTGTCAAGAAGGTAGTCTATAAGGCAGCAAATATGACATCAGGTTGGAAGAATTTAACTTATGAAGGAAGGATAAAGATGCTAACAAAGCTGAGAAATGGAAAACGCTTAAAAGGCACTTGTTAGAATTATGGAAAGGATATAAATATTGAGAAAGGCTTTCACATTAAGATTTTAAAACAAAGAGATGAAGACAAGCTGCAATATTTGGATATGGCATTTCAGTTTTTTGGGAAAGAATGGTTGTAAGGTAGAATCATAGAATCATAGAATCATAGAATCATAGAATAATAGGGTTGGAAGGGACCTCACGAGGTCATCTAGTCCAACCCCCTGCTAAAAAGCAGGACCACTCCCCCTAAATTATCCCAGCCAGAGTTTTGTCTAACCGAGCCTTAAAAATCTCCAAAGATGAAGATTCTACCACCTCCCTAGATAGCCCATTCCAATGCTTCACCACCCTCCTAGTGAGAAAGTTTTTCCTAATATCCAACCTTGACCTCCCCAGCTGTAATTTGAAACCATTGCTCCTTGTTCTGTCCTCTGTTACCCTCGAGAACAGCCTAGCTCCCTCCTCTTTGGAGCAACCCTTCAAGTAGTTGAAGGTTGCTATCAAATCTCCCCTCAGTCTTCTCTTCTCTAGACTAAATAAGCCTAGTTCCTTCAGTCTCTCCTCATAAGTCATGTGCCCCAGCCCCCTAATCATTTTTGTTGCCCTCCGCTGGACTCTTTCTAATTTGTCCACATCCTTTCTGTAGTGGGGAGCCCAAAACTGGACACAGTACTCCAGATGCGGCCTGACCAGTGTCGAATAGAGGGGAATTATCACATCCCTCGATCTGCTGGCAATACTCCTACTGATGCAGCCTAATATGCCATTGGCCTTTTTGGCAACAAGGGCACACTGTTGGCTCATATTCATCTTCCCGTCCACCATAACTCCCAGGTCCTTTTCTACAGCGCTGCTACTTAGCTGATCGGTCCCCAGCCTGTAGCAGTGCATGGGATTTTTCCGTCCTAAGTGCAGGACTTTGCACTTGTCTTTGTTGAACCTCATGAGGTTTCTTTCGGCCCACTGTTCCAATTTGTCCAAGTCTCTCTGGATCCTGTCCCTGCCCTCCAGAGTATCTACCATTCCCCCCAACTTGGTGTCATCCGCAAACTTACTAAGCACGCAGTCTATTCCATCATCAAGATCATTAATGAAGATGTTGAATAGAACCGGCCCCAGGACCGACCCCTGGGGCACTCCACTCGTTACCGGTTGCCAACCAGACATCGAGCCATTGATTCCTACCCGCTGAGCCCGTTGATCTAACCAGTTTTCGATCCACCTTACGGTCCACTCATCCAACCCATACTTCCTTAACTTGCCAACGAGAATGTTGTGGGAAACCGTATCAAAAGCCTTGCTAAAGTCAAGGTATATCACGTCAACGGCTGTTCCCGCATCCACAAATCCAGTCATCTCATCATAGAAGGAAATCAGGTTGGTCAGGCACGATTTGCCCTTGGTGAATCCATGTTGACTGTTCCTGATCACTCTATTTTCCTCCAAGTGTTTCAGGATGGATTCCTTGAGGACCTGCTCCATGATTTTCCCAGGGATTGAGGTGAGGCTGACCGGTCTGTAGTTCCCCGGATCCTCCTTTTTCCCTTTCTTAAAGATAGGTACTATATTTGCCTTTTTCCAATCCTCCGGGACCACCCCCGTTCGCCACGAGTTCTCAAAGATAATGGCCAGGGGCTCTGCAATCACTTCCCCCAACTCCCTCAGCACCCTCGGATGCAGTTCATCCGGCCCCATGGATAGGGTAGGGGCTCTAGAGGTGCATGCTGATGTCCAGTGGTTAATTCAGTCATAATATTCAGACCAGGTTCAGTTTGTTAACTTCTGCACAGCATAGGGTTTCAAGATTTTTGGTTCAGTTCCATCTCTAGTGATGTTTAAAGTGCTTGCAAATAAATAGGAAACATAGACAGGACTAATACATATAAAACTAGTGACTGAGAGGCAAAAGAAGCAAGAAGAACAGACAGATGCAAGATACACCTATATTTGGAGCTGGAGAAGCAGAGGATTTACAGAGATGGTGAAAAATCAAGGAGCTGGAATTAAGATCATTCAGATAAGGGGAAGTACATTGAGCCAGCTGGCCTTTTCCTGGTGTAAAATACTAACAGGATTTTTTTCACTATAGGCTTTGGCTCTGTTTTTCTTTTTTCTTTCCTTTAAGTCCTTACTCAGATATAATTCCCATTGAAGTTAGCGGGAGTTAGCAGTGAGTAAGGACCTCAGGATCTGACCTACTGACAAGATCTTTCAGAACAGAGCAGTTATGTTTTTATTCTGAAGCCGTGTTAACAGGCAAGTTCTTAACCCCTTAAAGAAGAGTGGAAACAGACAGCATATTAAGGATAACAACTCCCAGAGATGTCTGGACCTTCTTTTTTTTGTTCTAAGACAATACAAATAAGATTGTGTGGGATCTGGTGCTGATCTTATGTGTATCAGCCTCTATGCCAAATAAGTTTTCATAGTAGATTCAAGAGTCTGCCATTTGAATATCATAAAATGGTGAGGCTTTAAAAAGAGCTCATGGGCGAAACAAAATCCAATGGAATTTTTCATATGTAGCTAGGCTACATCTTTTTAGCTGAAGGATGTCATTAAGCACCGGTGTATATAGGGCTAATGTTTATTTCCTTATTTTTAACTTACGATGGGCAAAATACACCTGAATTAATGTCATGTAAATGGGTATTATGTAGGATGAAAGGCTGGATACCTTACCCTAGTAGAATTTTGACTCCAATGGGATTACTCATGAGAGTAAGATGAGCAAAATGTAGCCACTATTTGGAGTTTTTTGTTTTGTTTTTTTAAATAAAATTATCTGCTGCCAGACTCTCAGCTGGTGTAAGTCATAGCACTGTTGATATCAGTAGAGAAGTATGGATTTACATCAGCCTGGAATCTGGCCCTTTATTTTCTAAAACAAAAAAAAACCACTTTGTAATGATATCTATACAGTAATAATTAGCAAATAATTGTCAATGTTACTACCACTGGGAAATCACTGTTCCACTTAGAAGCTGAAACGGAAAAGAGAAATCCAAGTGGGGCAGTGAAATAATGAATTCCCAGAAGAGATCTTAAAGATAACAGATAAACTTCAGCCCTTATTAAGAAGCAAAAGACATATTAATCATGTGCATCGCTATAATGAGAAAAAACAATGAAAAAGATCAGCTGCCTAGCAACCAAACGACTGAGGTAAAACCCAAAGTACAAAACTAGATATTGTAAATATGTATTTTTAAAAAAGTTCATGAATGTTTAGAAAAAATGAGAAAGTTACAATCTTAATGTGTCAGCTTCCATGTTAGGTTTCTGGGCAAAACATAAAGAAGAGGCAGTTGACCCACAGTGACGTCAAAGTGACTCATCAAAGTTTTTTTAGTTTGTTCTTGTATAGAGTACCTTTTATAGGCTAGACTGTAGAAGATGTGCTGTAACTGTTGCCATTTGTGCTAAACGAGACATTCAACAGCCTACAAGATTTACATTCTCCCTCCATGTGTCTGAGGCCAGCGGCTCCTTTCACTAAGTGATATGTGAAAAGAGGCAAAAGAGGTGATACATTCACAAGTCCTACTGTAAAACAAACAACATGCTTCTGCCATGAAAGTTCTGTGTTCAGTTTAATCTGTCACGTGTTTTGACTTAAACAGATGTTTACAAATGAAGAATTGACAGTCACTGGGCAGAGTACCATGAGCTCAACAGATGTTGTTATTTACTTTCAGACTTTTAATCTAATTTTCATTATTTGGAAGGTAAACTATAGAATTAAAACTGATAAAAACTCCTTTCTGAAAGATAATCTGATAAGAAGTTACGCTGAAATATTGCACACTATGGCTTTAAGAGGACTTAAGGTCGGCCTAAGTCTTACGTCGACCTTATTAAGTCGACTTAAGTCAGTGTAGACAGGGAATAGCCCTTAAGTTGACACTGACTTAAGTCGACTTAATAAGGTCGACATAAGACTTAGGCCGACCTTAAGAGGTGGTCTTATTAAGTCAACTTAATAAGCGCCCAGTGTGGACGCAGTGGTCTATAGGTCAACTTAACTGTCCTTAAGTTGACGTAATGCTCCAGTGTGGACGTACCCTATGGTAGTAGCTCTCAACCAATGTGTCAGGACATGTTATTGTGTCGCCACACAGCAGTAAGTGTGTCACAGAGAGCCAGGGAAATGGCTGGATTCAGCCTGAGGGGAGGGTGGGGTGGACTGATGTGTCCTGTAGGATACTGATACGCCACCAAGCATGTTGTAACCTGCAAAAGGTTGAGAATCTCTGCTAAGGGTTTGTTTACACTTACAGAGCTGTAGCACTTCGTGAAGACACTTACTATATCACCTGGACACCTTCTCCCACTGGTGTAGGTACTTCACCTCCCTGAAGGTCAGTAGCTATGTTAGTGGGGGGTGCCCTCCTGTCAACATACCAGTATCTACACCAGGGGTTAGGTTGGTATAACTACATCATTCATGAGTATGAATTTTCCACAGCCCTGAGTGATGTAATTTCACTGTCATAACTTTGTAGTCTATACCAAGCCTAAAACAAACAACAAATGAGCAATCCACATGCAAAAAACATGACACCCCTCCCGCCCCCCAAGGTTTCCCTCAAACTAATCTTGACTCAACACTGTTTTGAGGTTAAAATAGGTTTAATAAAGCATGTTTTCTTTTCCTGACATTTCTTTTTCCCAGACTAGGCACAAGATTTTAGTCCCTGTGATGGGGTGTATCGGCCCCTCACTGGAAAAGCAAGGGTTAAGGACACTCTGCAGGCTGAAGAGGCCCAGCCTTCCTGCATTTGCTGGGCATGCTCAGGGTATAAAGGCCAGCCACCCAGCTCAGTCAGGGCGGATGGCTGACCAGGGAGGGAGCACCCTGCCAGTACTCCCTCAGGCAGACACCCACCTGCCACAGAGGAGCTGGAGACCATGTTACCCCGCAACAGAGGAGCCGCGGTAGGACTCCGGCCATTGGGCCGCACTACCCCAAAGCAGGGGGAGCCTTACAAGGACTCTGGCCATTGGGCTGCCCGACCCCGAAGTAGGCGGCCTTCCCCCAAGACTTTGGCTGCTAGGCGGTGCTACCCGATCCTAAAGAGCCCTTTCAAGGCTTCCCACAGTAAAGGTCGTAACCCTTGCCAAGAAGGGGTAGCTGTTGGAACTTGCTCCAAAGTTGGGATATGCAGGCCGCTACACAATTCCCATACCCGACAGACCTGCTGTCTGGCGGGACGAAGTAGCCCGCGACAGTCCCCAGGACAATCTGACATCTTTCATTGGCACAGTATGGTACAGTCAAAGTTTGGATGAGTAGACAAAGTCTATATTTACATCAAGAGATTTGGTTTGGTACTTTGAGGATCACTACTCAAATATGCCCCTTCTCCAAGGTTACAGTAAAACCCTTTGAGCAGACCTGGAACATGGCTAAACATTGTAGCTCACATTGACTTCAGTGGGAGTGCTCAGCATCTCTTAGGATTCAGCCTTGTGATTTCCTTAGGCTTTTCCATTAAGATTATTTGTATTTGAGTAATACCCAGTTCAGGCCTTGATTGTATTGGGCTCTGGGCAGAGATAAAATAAAAGATAATCCCTTCTTCAAAGAGTTCACAGATTAAACAGAAACACGATTCAAAAGCCATTTTGAACCCCAAGTCAGGAGAGAGGGGGGAGTAGTAAGGGTGACAATAACATGAACATAGAGCTGCATGTAATAGCAAAGGGTATAATTTGGAGGCTTCCTTGTCATCTGTTCTTTGTTAAATCAGATAAGTGAAAAAGAGATGTAAATGAATCACCAAAAGGCCACCTGTCTGGCCATTATCATTAGGCATGGTGTATAAGATTTCTCTCCTGACTACCTCAATACAGTATCCAGACAGGCAGCTTGAAGACTTTCTTAAAGAAAAATACATGCATTAGTTATAATGCTCTCTGTGTAATCTGCTGGCAAAACACACAAATATAATTCATAGTAGATTCTGTAAGGACGGTTACTCCACTGGACTGTGATGGATTATAAGGGTGTGTTTTCCACAGAAGATTAAATATACAACCCTTGAACAAATGCATTGGACTATGTCTCAGCTGATGTAAACTGGCATGAGTTGAAGTCAATCGCACAACATCAATTCACATCAGTCAAGGGTCTGACCTATTTATATTTATGGTGCATACATCTTGACAATAAATCTGTTTTGCTCCCAGGTTTAACCCAGAGCTTTTGCACCCCCAAAAATAACTAACTTGAATTTTTAAAATACCTTTTTAAACTGGCCAGTGTTCTAGATTGTGCTGCTGTCAAAAAGCTGTAGTAGTGCTGGAAAGAGACGTGGGCTCTGGGATGGTTTTAATCATGAAGGGTGCGTCTACACTTGTAAATTAAGTCGATTTAAGCCTGCTTAAGTTGACTTAATTTACTCTGCATCTACACTACAATTTCCTTAAGTCGACTTAAGCTGCTGTTTAAGTCAACTTAAGGAAATTTTAAGTTGACTTTATAAAACCTAGTTTAAAGTCGACTTTATTAAGTTGACTTAAGCCAGTGTAGATGTGAATTAGCCCTAAATCGACTTTAAGTCGACTTAAAGAGCCCCCAGGACTCCCCCACTGACCTATCTGCCAGGGTGGCTGGCACAGCCAGAGCCTGGCGTACCCGCCCACAGGGCAGGACACAGCCCTGCTCATGACGCTCCTGTACCCTGCCCCTGTCCTGCTCAGCCCCCATTGTACCCTGGTACAATGGGGAAAATGCTGAGCCCCCTGGCACTTTTAAAGGGGTGCCCACCCTCCCACCATGGACCACTCCCAGGTCCACCTAGCCCCTAGAAATCGACTTAGGTATCCGGTGTCGACACTCTAAGTCGGTTTGGCAAGGTCGACTTTAAGTCAACCTAATTTTATAGTGTGGACATGCTAAGTTTACTTATTTGGCCAAGTGTAGACATAGCCGAAGTTGCTCATTAAAATCTTGATGCAGTGCTCCTTTAAACTGAAATCTGAAGAATAATATTTCCAGATTTAAGAAATCAGTTGTTTTTGTATTTTTCAATTTGAACAAGATAACATTGTTGATACTCACTTCACTCGTGTGGTGAACCAGATCATCACCTGGTGCTGTAATCAGCATAGCTCTGTTGAAACAAATTGACCTAGGCAGGGGGTCTGCAACCTGCAGCTCCAGCCCCCCACTGCCAACAGTGGACACTGCGGGCAGCCCATGCTGGGCTCTAGCCCACTCTTGCCACTAGGGGACACTGCTGGCAGCCCACGCCTGGCTCCAGCTCCCCCCAGTCCAACCAGGGGACCTTACAGCAGGACCCTGGCCTGGCTCCCCCCACCAGGAGGCTATACCCATTACAGCTCTCAAAACATTTGATTATTGAAGGAATTTTAAAAAATGGCTCTTCTTATCTTTTGGGTTGCCAACCCCTGCCCTAGTCTAATCAACACAGCTGGGAATCTGTCCCTATATATTTTACTTTATAACAAGCAGATCTTAAACAAATCTTGTTAACATCAACATACATTAGTGTATGTTACAATGCAGTCTAGAGCTGTAGTCTCCAACCTTTCTCCAGCAGATGGTGCAACACTCAAGTTTCAATGGAAACTGTCCTTCAGAAGTAGATCACAATCTACTGGTTGGGGACCACTGTTCTAGAGGATGATAATGTGAATTGAATGCTGCTTCACCCAGAAAACAAAAGGCATTTAATAGAAGATCATCTAATTGTCAACAATTTGTTCTTCCCCTTATTTGATATGCGTTTAGTCATCATCCTCACAGCAACATATGCTTCACCTGACATACTATTTGGTGAGTCTTGGCCAGTGTTTCTCGACCCTTAGTGAACTGGGAAACACCTAAAGGTATTCTTATTTTAGGCAGAACACCTGATGAAAATTTTCTTGAAAAAGCCTGTATATACCAGCTATAATGGTCATAATATCTGCATACTACACATTCCTGCGAAAACAATTCAGGAAACTGAATTAAATAAAATTCTATGAATATAACAGATATATATAGATACATAATGATTATACACACAACTTAAAACTGAAAATTATATTACTCAAGTTTTAATGGGAATTTTGAGCCTGCATATTCAAACAAAGTTCATCTATCCTTGGAGTTTCATATTTGTCAGAGAAAGTCTTACTGTGGAAGTTATCCCCAAGAGTTTTCAATGCCGGGGTAACAGCAGTGGGAAATTTAAAATGCCCCAGCCGCAGCAAAGGAGCAAGGCAGCAAAGGATGCTGACATGTGCCTGGAAGCGTTGCTGCAGCTGAGGCATTTTAAATCTCCCAGGCATGTCTCAGCTCATTGCATTGCTCCTTCCTCCTCCACTCTGCCCCACCCCCCCACCATAATGGGGAGGGGTCAGTCAGCTGCAGAACACCTTTGCGATATCCACGGAGCACCAGTGTTCCTCAGAACACCAGTTGAGAAACAATGGCTGTGCAGTTCTGCCTGAGCTTCATACACTGAAATCCTCCTCTTGCAGCAATGCAAGTCAAATGCTTTTGAATCTGATGCTGAAAAGCTGGAGGGGAAAAATGGTTGTGTCGGGCAGGGCAGGGTGTGTGTTTACCTGGCAACAGTTAGTGGTCGGTCAGTGCTGCATTTTTATTCTGTGTCGCGGTGAACGGACTTGAGCAAAACTGGGTGCATTTTTGTAAAATTTACGGAGGGAAACAATGTGTGGGCGATTCAATCCAATTTCTTCAATATCCCTCATTATTTGTAATTCACACCATGTTATCAGTAGCACTTCACTAAACAAAGTGCTTTCTTTTTCTAGTTGATTTATTTTTGCTAATGTAGCAGGAGAGAAGTGACTAGAGCTAAGGGCTCAATCTGTTTGGCCTGAAGATTCGTGCAATGAAGGAGAGATGATGGACTTGATTCACTTATTGACCTCTTGTAGTGACACAAGCCCCTACCTGGCCTCTTTTCACAGGGAGGCCCAGAACCAGCTTCCAAAACTGACAGTGAGGGTACGCAGGCTGGGAAATATGCTGAGCTTACCCTGTCTCTTGAGCAACCTCCATAAATGCTGCTCAAGAAAGGTTACAAAGCAGGACTTCCAGGAGAAAGTGGCATTGGAACCCTTGCTTGCCCTTGTGACCCAGGGACCTCGTGGTGTTAATTACCAGAAGGCATGCCGGTGCATAAGGTTTACAAGGGATCCCTAGGTCTAGTATCTACATACTAGTTCACCGAAGTGTGTCATGTAAGGTCTGTAATGAAAGCCTGTGTCACACCAGCCAACATGCTCATTCTGAAATGTATGTATGGATAATACATACGAAGTTATATGTGTGTACTGAAAACAATGTATTTAAGATCAGTGGCTTAGAGCTGGTCACCAGAAAATGTGAGAGACTGATTCGTGTCAGGCAGGAGATGTTTATCTGTTTAAATGTCATTTGAAAATTGTGTGGTTCACAATGGGAGACCATTTATAGTCTGAGCAAAATGCTAGGTATGTGATTGCAGTCTCCAGGGGAGACACTAGACAGGAAGCACAAGCAGTAGAGCTGTCCTGTTTACAAGTGCAGGCAGTGGGTTTCTGGAATATAACTGTAAGGACAACAGAAAACTCTGCGTCTTTCCATTGAGGAGGCAAGAGGACGGTGTGCTTGTTTCATGAATAGATGATCACAGACGAGACTGGCTGTAATACACTGAAAGGATTTGGAGTGACCTTTCTGCTCTCATGACATGGCAGTGTCTTATTTGTTAAGTTTTAGCCTTCAGCTTGTTTATTATGATTTTTTAAATGTAACCAGTTGTTTCCAATACTTCTGTTTATCATGTGCACCTCTGTTCTTTGTTAAATGAACTTATCCTGGGTTTATCTATAAACAAATCCCACTGTTGTGTGCTAAGCAGCGCTGTGTTCTGTTGAGCTCTTCCTTTGGGAACACAATCACTGGCAATTCTGTGAGTGTCCAGTGGAACAGTGGCTGGACACTCCAGGGAATCACTTGGAGGACTTGGTGTTTGTGCTGCCAGAGGACTGTGACTAGTCCCCCATCCACAGCACACACAGTCGAAGCTTCCTCACACTAAGGAGAGGTGGTAGGTACCCCTGGGAGAAGCATCACAGTCCTCCCCCAGGGAGAAACCTCCCTCTGGCACCAAAAAGTGGAGCACAATTTGCTTTAATTGCTGGTGGTGTGCAGGAGACAAGGAGCAATGTGACTGGGAATGACAGACAACTAAATGGGGGAGGGTGAATGAAGTGTTAATCAGGATCTTGAAGGTGAGGCCAAGAAACTTAAAACTGATGCGGTGGAGACAGAGAAGCCAGCAGATGGATTCAGAGTGGGCTTACACAGTCAGTCAAGTGAGCAAGGGATATCATTCTGAAGAGGCTGATGTGGGTGCTTGAGAGACAGCAGAGGAGGTTAGTATGACAATCAAGGCAGGAGATAAAAGCTTGGACAAAAGCTTTAGCTGTCTAGACATAGAAAAATGAAACAAGAATTAAAAAGGAACTAAAAGTTCTGGGGTCCTCCCACTCTCTGGGTGCGTCTACACTTGTAAATTAAGTTGACGTAAGCTTGCTTACGTTGACTTAATTTACCCTGCGTCTACACTACAGTTTCCTTAAGTTGACTTAAGCAGCTTGCTTAAGTCAACTTAAGGAAAATAAAAGTCGACTTAATGAAAATTAAGTCGACTTTATTAAACCTAGATTTAATAAGACTTAAGGCTTAATGAGACTTTTTAAAGTCGAATTAAGTCACTGTAGATGTGGGGTAGCCCTAAGTCGACTTATGGCTACCCCAGGACTACACTAATGCCCTTCCTGCTGGAGGGGACAAAGAGGGAGCCTGGTATGCCCCCCCCCAAAGGGCAGGGCAGAGCCCTGTGTGATGCTGTCCAGATTTAGGGAACCATTTATGATATTATTTCCTATTAATATCTCATATATGCTATAATCCATAGGAGCTATGTCATCTTTGATATCAATAGAAAGGTAGTAATTTGCTGGGAATGATTATATAGTTTATGTATGTTTGTATTTGTATTAGAAGTTAGGAATTTGGTGTTGTATCTATACTTTAACTTGTGTGATTCTGTGTAAACACCCCAGACAGGAGGCTGTCTACAACCATTGTCTCCTTAATGGCTCATCGGGTTTCTCCCTGGGCCCATTGTATTTAGGAGCCTCTACAACCATTGTGTCCTTAATGTTAAGGAAGCTCCCAAATACAATGGGCCCAGGGAGAAACCTGATGAGCCATTAAGGAGGCAATGGTTGTAGATAGCCTCCTGTCTGGGGCGTTTACACAGAATCACACAAGTTAAAGTATAGCTATAACACCGAATTCCTAACTTCTAATACAAATACAGTTCCTATACATAAACTATATAATCATTCCCAGCAAATTACTACCTTTCTATTGATACCAAACATGACATAGTTCCTATGGATTATAGCATTTATGAGATATGAATAGAAAATAATATCATAAATGCTTCCCTGAATCCAGACAGCATCACACTCTGCCCACATGCCCTGCCAGGGTCCCTGTCCCCCTTTGCCCCACTGTACACAAGGGGTGCCCCCCTGCCACCATGGACCTGCCCAAGATCCCCCCAGCCCCTAGAAGTCGACCTAGGCGTCCAGTGTGGACGCTCTAGGTCGACTTTGTAAGTTCCCCTTTAAGTCGACTTTAATTTTAAGTGTAGACGCACTAAGTTGACTTAAAATTACAAGTGTAGACATAGCCTCTGTGTGTAACTTAATGCAGAGAAGTAACAAACAGGTGGCTGCTTTAACTTTTAAGACAAAGATGTAGCTGGACACAACTCGCATTGAAATCAATGGGAATTATACCAGTTGCTACCAGGGCAGCATTTGACCCTAAGTGGTTTTGCTAGCTATGATTCCTCTGAGAGGAGCCAGCTTTAGGGCCACAACAGAGTTAGAGCAGAGTCTGCATGCCCAAACAGCTCCATATGCTTATGGTGATGTCTTACAGATTACTTGCTGCCATTCATTCAAATAGATCTCCAATAAATCCACAGAGACATTAGGACATTCACAGTAAATCCATAAGGAATAAGGAACAGAGAAAACAATGTAAGACTATTATTTCTGTGGAGTAAGCAGAATCTTTGGGGTGGAAGCATACAGTGAGACAGTAGGGAAAGAAAAGATTGTGGTGTAAAATACCCAGGAAAAGGTTAATCTGCTCTTGGAAGTTGCTGTTGCAGTTATCCATGTCCTGCCCTGAGGGTACAGTATGTGCAGTCAATGAGAGGTTGCCTGGATGATATAATGCTTTTAACTAGGAATTGGCAAACTCAAGCTGAATTTCAAAGGCACGGGAGCATCCTGAGTTTCAGCTCAGATAGTGAACCGCCTTCTAGAGCTCATGTTCTTTAAGAGCCGGCATTGCCAACTCCTGTGATTTTATTTCAAGTCTTGCAATATTTGGTGGGGTGGGCTTGTTAAAGCTACAGCTTCTGAACTCCTGAGAATCTCAGTTTACTTTTATTTTATTTTTAAATGAAAGTTTCTAGCTATCATGGTTTCCCTAAGGGGAATTTTAAAAAAAAGACCCCACATTTAGTGGCTTAAAAATCAAGAGATGTCTTCTCTTAGAAGTAATCTAATGTGTTTTGTTTTGTTTTTCTGTCTCGTTACTTTCAAGTTGTTGTGTTTGGCAATGCTAAAAGTTTGGGTCACAGCTGTCTTCAGCAGAAGCAGCACTAAGCTAGGTTCAAGATCTAGAGTTAACCTTTGTTCATAGCTCAGGTTTCTCCAGAGTTCAACTCTGGGGGTTTGTCTCCAGAGAGAGAGTAAAGGTCCTGAGACTGTACTTTTTTGCTCTGGTGAGGTAAAATATACAGGGCCTGATTCTAATCTCATTTACACCAGCTATGCATCTTCTTATTTCCAGTAGATCACTAGTCTCATAGCAGCATTAAATCAGTATAAAAGAGAAAAAGATCAGGGAAACCGCACACATGAATGTTTCATGGCATGTCTTTAAGATCTCTTTCAGGATTCAACAAAATGAATTAGCTTAAAAGTTGCAAAGATGTACAAAACAGAAATCTTTGTTTAAAGAATTGGTATTGTTTGATTGCAATGTAATCATATGTTTGATTATATTTTACATCCTCTACCATTTACATTTACATTCTGTCGTTTTGGTAATAGTGTGCACGAATTGCACATTGAATTTGTGTGCATCTATTTGCATACATACACAAGTAGCACTCCGGTTGTGGCATTTCTGAAAAGTTTGGGCCTCTCTGTCTATGTTATAAAATGCTTTCAGTGGAGCTCTTCTCTGGTAAATGATGGTGTATCTGAGACTGAACAAATAATATTAAAGTACTCTTAGTCTGCTGAACTAGACAGGCTTTTGTGTGTGTGGGGAGGAAGGGTTGTTTGTTTTTTGTGCTAAAACAAACACTGTATTATACAGCTTAGACTTCTGCCCATGGTGGAAGCATAGTAATGTCTGAAATTTAATTATCTTCATGTGTCACTGCAAAAATGGGTAGCAAATCAATAATGAATGCTGTTACAGTCACCTTGTGGCATTATAAATCTCTGTGATTAGTTGCCCTAATGAGGTCTTGTTGCTGTGAGAACCACTTCAATAGCAAGCGGAAGATTCTTTTTTTTTTTTAATTGCTGATCTCATGTCCATCTCTGGCAATAAGATTCTACTATTGGGTGCCAGTGGCTTAAAACACTTAGGCTATGTCCACACTGGCAAGTTAATTCAAATTAAGGAAGCTTAATTCGAACTAACTAAAGCCATGGCTACACTAGGCTTTAGTTAGTTTGAATTAAGGGCTTCCTAATTCAAACTAATAACTTCGAATAGGGCTTCAGAAGTAAGGCTTAATTTGAACTAACTAGTTCGAATTAACCAATGTGGCCATGTTAATTCAAACTAATTTCTTAGTTCGAACTAACTGGCCCATTGAAATGAATGGGGATCGCTAATTTGAACTAAGCAAGTGCCATTCATGGCACTTGCTTAGTTCGAACTAACTTTTTCTAGTTCGAATTAAGCTAATTCGAACTAACTAATTGAAACTAATTTTAGTAAGTGTGGACATAGCCTTAAAGCACAAGAGAGGGAATATAACCCATTTTGTTAGTGCTGTTGTACCATGCTTCTCAGGTTGAGAAATTCCAAGTATTATACTTCAGTTGATGTAGCTCTGGAAATCAGCAGCTGTTCTATTCTTGTGCTTGATATTTAATCATTTGATCTCTATTTGGTAAAATAAGGAAGTAATGGGAGTAAATGTGTAATTACTTTACACTTTAGCAAATGCTTTAGCCTTTGCTTTTGGTTATGAACATATCATGTGGGCTCAGGAAAAGAAAATGTAGCGGATGGCTCACTTTAAGGTGGTCACAGTCTCTCCCACAAAGAGCTCATCTACATGGACACTTTGACATCAAAGCACTCGACAGAAATGCAGTTGCAGAGCAAGGGGCAGGCTAGCGTGCTGTGCATTCATACCCTGACCTGCCACACTTGAAGCCTCCATGTAGAAGTCACTAGTGAGAAGTGAATAAAATGCAAGTAATGGGTGTAAAAGAGAGGTGCTGAGAATTTTACAATACAGCAACCTGGGCTAATGTTCACCTGGAGAGTTGAACTAAGGCAGCAGAAGCTCCTTGCACCTTCATTGGACCAATGGAATTTACTGTGGAGAAATATAGGAAAACAACCTGAGTGTCCCTTATGCTAGTTCATGTGGTCGCCTGGTGTAGAGTAGAGGCTACTTCCCGCTCGTGACAGGGGAGCACACCATTTTATGAAGTCCCTGTCCACAAATATCTGCTACGGGCTTCATAATTAAAACAAAAAATAGGGAGGATCAGAAGTGGAAAAACGGTTACAACAGAGCTCTAAGGCCACACAACATGAGGTCTCATGCCAGGATTACGGGCCATTTCCATGCACTTTCAGGAAAGCATGCAAGCTCATTCCCTTCCATTAATTTGAATTATCACTTCCAATCGCTATTGTTTGTAGTGTAAATAATTTATAGCCTAAACAAATGCTCCTAGTTATCACAGACAGACTCTGTGTGGCATGGAAAATTTCATGCTCCATTGCAATGGCCAAGAAAATAACACCCAGCATTACTATAGTTGAAGTAATATTGTGTGATAGGCAAAATGGACATGCTGTATGTCAGAGATAAATGAACATGAAAGAAGACTCAGCTTAGGTTTTCCCAGTATGCTTTTCTTTCCCCTGACTGTTTGCTCTCTTTAGAGCCCGTCAAACCTGCAATCTTCTGCAAAACAAACAAGGAGTCTGTGGCACTTTTGAAGACTAACAAGTTTATTTTTTGCATGAGCTTTTGTGGGTGAAGTCCCACTTCGTCAGATGTCAGAATGGAGAAAACTTACATTGGAAAAAAAACTTACAGTATGGGAGTGAAAGATAAATCCTGTGGTTACATTTCACTGCATCAGGTCAGCTTACTTCAGCAAATCAAACAAGTTGTATAGATTCAGACACAACATATCCGAAAGTGGTGAGGTTGAGAGAGGTGAGAATCACTGTTAGTAATAAGAAAACAAAAGAGGAGTCCTGTGGTCCATTTAAAGATTCCCTGCCAGGAACCTGCCAGCTTCTGTAACTCACACCATGATAGGTACCAGACCTCACCTACTGCCCTTCACAGCTGTGTCAATTTTTTGGAAAGAGCACTGACATGGTACATGAGCTTGCCTGAATTACAGGGAAATTACACAGTATGAATTTGAGCAGAAGAAACATTTATTATGATTCTTAGGATTTATTATGATCAGCAAAACACATAGTGCAGTAACTCTTTATGTTCACTAATTTTTCTTTTTAAAACTAGGATTTCTAGGACAAAACCCAATAAATGGTGTATCTGTTTGTACTGAATTGTGAGCGAAGAAGAAGAAATGAAGAAATTTTAAAAGTTTAAAAAATAATTTAAAAAGAAGCTTAAAAAATAAATATAATCTACCTCACTGAATTCATTCCTCTTCCAGAACCCTTTAACAGCTACTCTTGAAATAGATTTACCTGTTCCTCAAGGATTGTACATAGGTAAATAGCACTTGAATTTCTGTCAGGTTTGAATACAAAAGAGCATATGGTCTCCCCGGGATGTATGTGCATAATTTCTCTGTGATAGCTTTATTGTTGCACCTTTTAGGAAGAAAGCAATATAGTTGTTAGAGCCCTTCTTCTTGCAAACTCTTATCTTAACATTGAAGTTGCTAGTTAAATTTTGGAGTGGATTATGTAGGTGACTGGAGTGAAATCATTACATAGCAGTCCCATCCATGGGATGGATAATCCATTTCCAACCTACCCTTAATATCAGTGGGAATTTACATAGACTCATAGACTTTAAGGTCAGAAGGGACCAGTACGATCATCTAGTCTGACCTCCTGCAAAATGCAGGCCTCAAGACCTCACCCACCCACTTCTGCAATAGGCCACCAACCTATGACTGAGTTATTTACCTCCTTAAATCATGATTTAAGGACTTAAGATACAGAGAATTCACCTGTAGGTGAACCATGCCCTGTGCTACAGAGGAAAACCCCCAGAGCCCAGGCCAATCAGCCCTGGGGGAAAATTCCTTCCCGACCCCAAATATGGCGATCAGTTAAACCCTGAGCACGTGGGCAAGTCTCAACAGCCAGTTATCCAAGAAACAATTCTCTGTAATAACTCAGAACCCACCCCACGTACTCTCCCCTCTTAGGCCACTTGTAAATCCACCACACGTAGCCAAATATCAGTCAATTTCCAAAATAGGGTAATCATACCATCCCCTCCATAAATTTATCAAGCTCAGATTTGAAAGCAGTTATGGTTTTTGCCCCCACAACTCCCCTTGGAAGGTTATTCCAGAACTTTACACCTCTAATGGTTAGAAACCTGCGTCTAATTTCAAGCCTAAATTTCTTGATGGACAGTTTATAACCATTTGTTCTGGTGTCCACATTGGTGCTGTACTCAAATAATTCCTCTCCCTCCCTGATGTTAATCCCTCTGATGTATTTGTAGAGAGCAATCATATCCCCCCTCAGCCTTCTTTTGGTTAAGCTAAACAAGTCAAGCTTCTTGAGTCTCCACTCATAAGGCAGGTTTTCCACTCCACAGACCATCCTTGTAGCCCTTCTCTGCACCTGTTCCAATTTGAATTCATCCTTTGTATGCACAAAGTTGACAATACACTCCACAACATGAAACTGACTGTTGCGCGTGCTTTTTTTTTTTTTTTTCTTTCTTTTTTTAAAATGGCTAACTTCTCTGTTATTGCACTGCAGCTCCAGAAACTGAAAAGATCACTCTCTTTCAAGACCAAAAGCTTACGGAGTAAAAGTGCAGACAACTTTTTCCAGAGGACTAACAGTGATGTAAAATTACAAGTAGATTTGCTACCTGAGGTGAGCACCAGTACTGGCCAACTTCCCAGCTCAGAGAGCCAGACCTGCACACCCACCAAACTCCAACAGCACCCAGAAAGCAACAAGATTCATGTTTTCCAAGAGCACATCTTCAAAAAGCCCACTTTCTGTGACGTCTGCAACCACATGATTGTTGGTAAGAATTATTTTGTTTTGTGTGTCGGAGAAAACATGTAGAGTGGCCTTTCCAGGTCACATGGGATCACAGAGATATTCTTGACAGTACTAGTGGCCACAGTTTGATCCAAATAACAAATGTGTCCCCATGTTGAAGCTCTGGAGTCAAATTTTGCTCTGTCAGATTTGGATGAACATTGGTTCCTGTTGGCCGTTCTGCTATAAAATATGGTAAAATGTCATTCATTGTGTAAAATGAAATAGAATGAAAGACTTCTGTTGATTCACTGCATTTCAGTGTGTTAATTACACCTACAGAGATTATGCATAAATTCATGTAAGTGTGGAGGGCTCATGAAAGGCCCTGTACTTCAGCTTTGCAATAAAGTTGCAGAAGAAGAAGTAGAAAGATGGGGGGTGGGCGGGGAAAGAGAGTAGGAGCACAGAGGCTGCATCCTCTGCCTGTCATTGTGGGGGGGTACGTGCCATCTGTCAGTGGGCCAACAGGGAGGTTGTTGCTCAAGAATGCTGATCTGCGCACTCAGTTTTACAGACAGTTCACTTCACCTGTGGTGATTATCTCCCCACATACAATGGCATAAAGCAGGAGTAACTCCCCCATTAAAATCAATGAAGTTACACCAATGTAAAAGTGAATATGTGAGAGAAGAACCAGACCCATGTTATTCATGAGGGAAATTTGAAGTGGGGCAGTGAATAGCTTCATGTACAGAAAGTGACAGAAATCCTTGGCTCAGCTGTTAGACTGAAACCTGCAGTTGCCCATGTTCTTCAATATGATGGGTGGCAGGTTTCAGAATGCCACACTGGATGTGAAAAAATAGGTTTGTTTCCTGGATCTGTGCATTGAGCCAGATCCTCATGCATTGTAAGCTTGTGTAACTCCATGGGTATGTCTACACTTAAAAAAACTAAGTCGACTCTGTTAAGTCGACTTAACAAGGTCGACTTAAAGTTGACCTTGTTGAGTCGACCCAGAATGTCTACATTAGGCACTTAAGTCGACTGCCTGCATCCCCGGAGACCTGCCGGGAAGCCACGGGTTCTGGGGAGCCGTGGCTCCCTTCTCCCGGGGAACTCCGGCTTCCTTCTCCCCGGGGAGCTGCGGCTCCCTTCGCTCAAGGAGCCCCAGCTTCCTTATCCCCGGGGAGCCGCAGCTCCCTTGTCCCCTGCCCTAGGTCAACTTAGAGAATTAGGGTGTCCACACCGGTTTTAGGTCGACTTAACAAATCGATTTAGCCATTAAGTCAGCCTAAAGAGTGGTAGTTATTAAGTTGACTTAAGGAAGCCTTTAAGTCGACTTAATGAAAGTCTGGTGTGGACGCGGCGTTTTTTAGGTCGATTGAAGCATCCGTAGGTCGACCTAACTTGCAAGTGTAGACATACCCCATGGCATTCAGGGGAGTCTATCAGGATATGTCCTTTTGTCTATTGTGAGGTTTTCTGGCTCCCTTCACTGAAAATACCAGTGTGCTGTTTTGTTTGTTGTTGTAAGAGTCTAAGGTGCCTTTCCCCCTAACCCTGCCGCCGCCGGGGGGGGGCCCGCCCAGTTTGCAGCATTGGTGGGTATCTTGTTATAGCTGAATTTTTTAGTGTTTCTGTGGTCAGGGTTCCTTCTGCAGTCCATCTAGTCTTCCAGTGGTAGATCTACTAGATTGCTCAGAATTTCAGTTGTATTTAGTGATATTCCCATTGTGATGCTTCCAAGGACACTCAGGGTTGTGAAGCACCTCAACATTACCTGCCCTTAGATAAAGGAGACTTCTCTGTGCTTGCTGTGGATCAGGTCCAAGACACCAACAGGCTCTGGCAGCACAAGGACTTCCTTCTAGGAGTCTGCAGATCTTGATCTCTTTGTACAGATAGTAATGGGCACATACCCCTCTCAAGTCCTCAGAACATTTCCTGCAGCGTCCAGATCCTCCTCCACTGAAGAGTCACAGAATTACCAGGCCTTCTGTTCACACATCAGCTTGTAAGATTCAACTGCGGGTCTTCACTTTACTTAACACCACAGGACTGAGATGTATTTATGGTGAAAATAAGAATGAGCTTATTATCAAAGAACAGAGATTGAAATGCTAGACTGTAAAAATATTGGAAACAAATGGCTACATGCAAAATAAAACAATAGCATGTTCTTCTAGAGCCTAAAGTGAAGTAAGAAATTAAGTTTCTGTCTAAAGAAGTTTATCTCATGAAAGTTTACTCCAGCATTTTCAGCAAAGCCTGTTTGTGGCCCTTTTTTCACAAAAGAAATTTGCTGTCTTTTATTTCCTTGGTGAAGAAAGTCTTTTTTCTTCCTGCTCGCTCATATACACTCAAGCAAACCTTTGATGTACATCTCAAGATACGGTTCTCTCCAGTCAGTATCTTTCTCTTACTATTAGTTTCTTTCTGAAGCTCCCTCATTTGCATTCAAGTCAGACTGGTGATAGGAGACTTTGAATGAGACAGTAACCAATTTACATGTAAACAGATGAATAAACATACCTTGTCTGACAAAATCTGTTTTTCGCCTCTACTGGTGACCAGTGTCTTATTATATCTCTAAATGTATTTTCAGTGTATATGCATAATTTCTTGCACATCATCCATACATGTGTTTTGTGATCATATTGATGAGTGGTCTGAGACCAGCTTTAATTTAAGACCTCATGTGACATTTTTTGGTGAACATCAAGAGGTCTCTGTAAGCCCTCTGTACCTCCCTGCAGAAGAGATTCTTGGGTTAACCCTACACTAAAAGGAAGCCTTTGAAATTAAAATATATTTTAAATATAAATTTTAAATATGTATGTGGCAGTTGAAGACAGTGCTCAGCTCAATAGACCTACCTAAGACCCTCCTGGGGACTGGTCTTCAAGTATTATTAGCTTTGGGGAGAAATAAATAAGTTTGATAGCCTTAAACTTTTAAAGGTAGAGAGTAGTTTCACATTGGAGATCAAAGGTCAGGAGGGTGTGAGAGAGTATTAACACCAAAGAATACTGGAAGCCTAGGGGGAAAAAAGAGGGCAGTGGGGGGAGCTGGCAAGGGTCTGATTGGTTTAAATAACCTGTTGTTCATAAGCAAGCCCATGTAGATTTGATCTAAAATATTAGTTAAAAAAATATACAGCTGAGAATATAAACTCAGAACAACTTTGCTTCCAACTCTTCATGTTTTTAACTCTCTCTAATGCTGTCAATGAGATGGATTAGGAAAACTGATGCAATTTGACAATGCAATTCCAAAATATTATTATTCTAGATAGGCGGGGGACCACTCCTTCCAGCAAATGGCTGATGCAAGTCCAGTTCTTATACACCCTTTCCCTTTGTACAGCTTCCTTTGTGACACAATTTACACAGGTCAGTACTGAAGCAGAGCCATACTACAAGTTAGCAACTTCACCTTTGCTGCATCCTAAGCTGGCTCTTCCCTGGGCTTCCACTTGAAGAGCTTACTGGCCTACACTTTTTATAGCCTTTTGCTGACATGAAGTTCACGTGACCTACTTTGTCTGACATCCTGCATAAGTCAAATGAATAGCTCTGACCTCTGCAGCTGCTAGCGCACCATCTCCTTGAAGAGGCAAGGAGATGTTGAGAGTTTTTACCCCATGAAAACCTATAGTCTAGATCAGAGATTCTCAACTTTTTTTTTTCTGAGGCTCCCGCAACCCCAACATACTCTAAAAAATCCATGGCCCACGTGTGCCACAACAACTGTGTTTTTCTGCATAATCAATAGAATAAAAGCCAGGGCCAGCATTACTGGGTAGCAAGCAGGGCAATTGCCCAGGACCCCATGCCACAGAAAGCCCCACAGTGCTAAAATGCTTGGTTTCAGCTTCAGCTCCTGGAAGCAGAGCTCAGGCTTCAGTTTTCTGGCCTGGACCCCAGAGAGTCTAATGACAGCCCTGTTCTCTGGTTTATTTTGGTGGACTCCCAGAAACCTGCTCATGATCCTTCCCCCTCCCACCAGACCTCTGGTTGAGAATCATTGGTCTAGGCCTTCTTTAAAGTGACATATGAAACTGATTCTCATACACAACATGCTACTCTATTACAACCACCCACTCCTTCTCTTCTCCCTGTAGCTATATCTGATTTTATAGATTGTACTATGAACTATAAGTGGTAACTGAATATTAACATTTGACATAGCCTGATTACTCCAAATAAATTGTGCAACTACTGGCCATAGGGTTGCTGAAACAAAACATGCAGTTTTCTGGGAATTCTCGTTGTATTTCCATCTTCTAAATAAAAAGCTTGTGCCAATCCGCATCTGCCCTGCTCAGTTGGAAATCTGAATCTTCATTGTAATAATGTAACACCCTTCATTCCTTCCATTCATATTTTCCATTGGGGATCATACTTAGAGGTAATAAGTGCATGATTAGATTTATTGATTGGATTGGAGGGAAAGGCTAAATATATTCTGAGGACTGTTAATAGTCACTGGGAGAAAGAGTCCAGGAAAATCTCAACTTGGCTTCAGACTTTTTTTTTTTGTCATCGTCAAGAAGGATGCCAGGTTCACCTTAAATGGAGCATTGATCTATGAACTGAACAGCACTGTTAGGTACAGTGCTGAATGATGAGCTCTGCCCAGCATGATCTCACAATATGTGCTTCTCTCTTGTCAGTGTGTCAAAATCTTACTGTAGCTTAAGAGCTGAAAAGAAATTTACAGTGCAAACAACAGGCTCTCTATGCTGCTCTTTTTCGCTGAAGGCAAAATTAAAGCAATTGAACATGAAACATCATCTTCCTACAGAAAATGTGTGCATCGCATCCCTGTCATCAAGTAAAATGAGCCCAATTCTGTCTTTCAGTGTGAGCTTCCTTCTTGTCTCTGTTTGTTTCTTTTACAGATGTATAGTCAGGATATAACGGTCAAATACATACAACTGGTTTTAATGTATGGAATAGGAAGAGTACAATGCAAAGCTATCCTAGTGCTTTTAATATAATGCATCCAAAAAATGCATTACATCCCATTCAGAAGGTTCAATTCCTGTGGAAAAGATCAAGAGATAGAATAACAATATGCTTTAAGACTGGGCTTAAATATGGAAGGCCAAGTATTGCTCTCAGATTTTAGGGGTGCAATTCCCTAGTGCTAGAGTTGCAAAAGGAGGATTTGACATAAAGGCAGACCAAATAAGGGAAACCCTTTCACATTCAAGGGGGCACTACAGGAAAAAGGGGGTTCCCATCTTAAGGCAGTAGTAGGCATGTTTGGTATGTCTACACTGCAGTAAAACACCTGTAACCAGGGGCATAACCATGAGTGGGCCCGAGTAGGCCAGGGCCCACCCACTTGGAGATCAGGGCTGCCCACCACAGCGCACCTCAGTAGAGCGAACTTCACCACTGTGGTTGTGGGGCCAGCCAGCAGCTGGCAGCTGAGGTCACAGGCAAAGCAGGCACTTCTATTCTGCACATAGCCATGACTGCCAGCTGCTGGTCGGCCCCACAGCCATAGCAGTCTCTTCCCCTCCCTCATCACAATTGCTACCTAGCAACCAGAATATCTCAGGCAGCTTCCAGTCACATGATAGGAAGCTGTCTGTGGCTTGCCCCAACCTGCAAACTCAGAAGTCCAGCCAAAAACGGGGACTGGTTACACCCCTGCCCATGGCTGACTCATTTCAGGTGACTTGGGCTTTCTGGGCTTGGGCTGTTGCAGTGTAGCTATCTGGGCTCAGACTGAAGCGTTCACTCTGTGACTTTCCCACTTCATGGGGACCTGGAGGCTGGGCCCATTCTACATGGCAATTTTGTATCCCCGCAGCCTGAGCCCAAGTCAGCTGAAATCAACCAGCTGCAAGCGTTTAACTCCAATGTAGGCATATCCCTAGAGGCCAGCTGAATTTTAAAAAAGAGCATTTCTCTCTCTTTAACAGCAGCAGTAGGAAAGGTCAAATATCAAATGTGTGGGTTTGAAGAGGTTTCCAGAGCACTGAAGACTCTTATGTGCATGCATGTGTTTGAGAGTGTTTCATTTTACTGAATTGAGCTCCAGTTTATGAGAAGCTACTAGCAAAGACTGAAATAAAAGAACAAGGGGGGAAAATAAGATGAACTTCAGGCAATGTTACAGACCAGTTCTACATTCAACTTCTGATGGTCTTCCCGTTCTTTGCTTTCTTGCTAAAATTTCACTTGTTTTAAGCAGGATGTGATAACTCAGATCAATATCAGGTGAGGAAAGGTAAAGAAAATCTGTCAGGATTTAATATCTAAGTACCAGCGAAGACCTGAACTGTAAAATTAATGCCATATAAGAAAAAGAAGCTTAAAAAATATAGGCCCTTCAAACTCTCTTTTTTCTCCCAGTCTCTGATGTGTCATCAATCATCATTATAGTACTTTGCTCTTAGGAGAAAACATTGTGTCAGTACTTCACACATAGAAGAAAACATTATGTATTTAAAAAACCCTGCTCCATCTGTGGCCCTCTTCTAAACATTTTACTCATTTGTAGTTCATTTCCTATAATGACTCAGATGGCAAATCTTTTTTCCACACACATTCCATGCATACTGCATGTAATTAATACATCCCTGTCTATGGCAAATGTAAGTGACATATTAAGAAATTAACCCAACTTGGGTTTAAAAATATCTGACATGAAAATAAATCTATTTAGAAATGCATTTTGCATGGTCCTAACATTCATAAAGCCATTCATTTAAAAAAAAAACAAACAAACCCTTGTCATAGTGTTTTCTTTAACTGTAAACATGGCAATTGAGTTCCACTACTCACCTTAACTCTGACCCAGAACTTCCCCCTACATTAAAGTTATATATTGTAGGGATTCATGGCCTGTGCTTCATGCAGAGAGATGATACGTCCAGGCACATCCGGATGACCTTGATGTATGATCACAGACCATCCACCTGCAGATGTGCTGAGCAGGCGAAGGGGGGGAGCGTGAGAGACACTGAGCATATTCATCTTGTTATGTCTTAGTACCCTGTTATGTTCTCGCACAGGAATGCTTGCCGTGCTTATCTTGATCTTATGTAACTTGTTTGTTCATTACAATAAAAGGAGTAGCGAATCTCATAGAAGCAGCTTTCGCTCCTCCATGGCATGACAAGTCTGTGTCTGTCATCCCTTCATATATATATATTACAAACTTATGGATGCATAAATTGGATATCACTAGTCACTCTTACCACCAACAGGAAAGATATCTATCTATCTATCTATCTATCTATCTATCTATCTATCTATCTAT
>ML685756.1:1912163-1954945 GCA_007922175.1 Pelusios castaneus
TATCTATCTATCTATCTATCTATCTATCTATCTATCTATCTATCTATCTATCACAACTGCTGAACAGATATAAATAAATAAATTGAACCAATAACAATTTTAGAAATCTTTCATTAAATCATTGAATATTTCTGTCCAGTAGGCAACACCAGCTAGGCCTTTTGTAATAAAACCACGAAAGAACAGTAATTGACTCCTGTAGATATCTTTCCTGTTGGTTGTAAGAGTGACAAGCAATATCCAATTTATGCATCCGTAAGTTTGTAAAGAAACAGAGGACTGTACAGTATCGCTGTATGAAAGTAATATTTCTCTTTGGTAGTAGGGATCTAAGCATACTTTAAAGTGAATATTGTAAAGCAAATATTGAATCTATTTATCCTTTGGGAGGACTTCCTCCTCTGAGATGAGGTTAGAATTTTATCTTTAAATTGGAAAACCAGGGACTGTTTAGCTTACAAAAGATCATGGAAGTATACTTCAAATTCTAATTTGTCCTTGAAAGGCACCAAGTATAATTCACAGTTGTTAGTTTATTATTTTTAACTGACTAGACATTTTAGAAAATTAATGTGTTTAATCTGCAGGGAAAGATACTTTCAAGCAGCTGGGTAAAGTTTGTTGCCTAGCAAAAAGGAAGGTGGGTAAAACTTTCAAAAGCATAGTCAAGGCACTTAAAAATCCTAACTACTTGAGAAACGACCACTGCTGCTGAAACAATTCTGATTAAATGTACTTTTGACATTCCCATGATCACATAATAGTGACCATTACTTCATCAATCAATGCAACAGAGGAATGTGGGGAGAAGAGGGGCTTCAAATGCACCACGGGGGTGAAAGGAGGGAAGAGAAAATGGGAGCAATTTTCAAAAGTACTAGTAAGTCTTTTTTTGGTTTTTTGGGTTTTGGGAGACTAATATGGATGTCAAGTGCCTTCAAGGGAAAGTACATCAAGTATGGCTCTCTTCAAAATGACCTTTTTAGTAAGCACTTTTATTTTTCTACTTATAGACTTGTCCTTGTAAGCCATCTAAATATTGCCATTATATTTATGCTATTACTACTAATTATGCTACTGTAGCTTGCTTGGTAGGTGTGGGGATAGGGCCAAGTCAATGGGAGTTTCACCTTAAGAGCTACAGAAAACAGAAAGGAAGGTAGTTAATGGATGCTGTCTACAGCAAGGACAGTAAAATCCCACCCCACAGAAAGCTACAGTATAGCTTGTGGCAACCTTAATTGTTACTACTGAACCTTGGCTTAGAGATGTGATGATGATAGTGGCTAATATGAAACACTGCATGATGTAACCCACTACAACTCTTGCCCATATTTTCATATTGTCAATATTGATGCTAACTTGGATGAAGTTTGGCTGCCCCGATATGAACAAACAATGAAATCTTTGTTGTCTTTGACACAAATCTATGTTATGTGTGTAAATGAAGAGGACGTTCTACACCTGCTGACACACCAGCCTTATACTCTTTATGAGGACACACCATACAGTTGATGCTTATGACAAATCATTTTTCTGCTAACAGCCACTCTGATTATGCTTGTCCATGGCTGTGAGGTTCCCTTGTTACCTGCATGAGGTAACTTGGAAACAAAACATTTGGGCACTACTTGAAGAGGATAGTAAAGGGTGGTGGTGTTCAGCCTGTGTCCATGGACCCCTGGGGTGCACAGACTAAGATTTTCAAAGGGGTACGCATCTCCATTTGAAATTCTGTAGGAATCCACAAGCAAAAAAAGGATGAAAAACAATGGTCTAGGGGTGCATCTCTATTGCAATTAAAAACCCATGAGTGGCCCATGCCAACTCACTCAGGCTCGTGGGGTTCAGGGTAAGGGTCTGTTTAATTGTAGTGTAGATGTTTGGGCTCAGATGAGAGCCTCTTTAGGATCCAGTGAAGTGGGGGGTGAGGCCAGAGCTTTGTCTCTAGTCAGAGCCTGAATGTCTGCACTGCAATTAAACAGTCTCTTAGCCTGAGCCGCCTTACCCTGAGTCAGCTGACACAGGCCAGCTGTGCATATCTAATTACTGTATAGACGTGCCCCATGTTGTTTATTTCAACTCTATCCACAGTTCTCTCTTGTGACATTTAGTGCTATGACTTTCATTTTGTTGAGACTAATAATTGTAAAAGGAACCATATAAATTTAATTTGCCTTGTAAATGAATTTCATTTGGGAGAATTCAGGTAAGGCTTCAGGTTTTACTGAAATCCTCTTTGAGATGACTTTGGTAGTTAGGCTTATCTGATCAAGGAAAAGTAACAAAACAGGTGACTTATATTTCCAGAGTAAACAACTAAAAGAAAAATGATTTGGGAAAAAAATCTAGTTAAAAAAATTAGGCATTATTTGCTGAAAGTATTGGTAAAATAATTGTGAATTAGGAGTTAACCAATCAATTTATAGCCAATTCACAAAAAGAACAAAATTCAGCAAGAAAGTAATTCATTAGGAATCACTTTAGACAGTGATCCTGACTTCTTTGTGTACAACTGTGCTGGGGGCAGAGCAGTGGCAGCTATGTAGTAGCTATGAGAGCTATACAGCTAGGGCAGGGAAGGAAGGCTTGAGACTGCTGATGGGGAACATGTGGGGGGCCACGCATTGCCTCTCTCTTCTTAAAAGGAGTAGCTTGCACCCCTTTTAATCCTTAAAGCGTACACTCTGGAGTAGTGGGGCTCTGAGCAGGGCCATTCTGGACTGTAGTATCCTAGCAAAGGCATTAGCTACTACCCTTTCTCCCAATCTGGTGTTCTTCTGACCACTAGATTGCAGTCTTGCCTTATCTGCTTAGTGTAGGGGATCAGGGAGAAAAGGGACCTCAACATCTTCTCATCCCTGTAGCACCTATGCAGCAGTGTGTGTGTGCACACGCACGTACATTGCAAAACTCAGCTTTAACTATGAAGCCACAACCAGTACTTCCATAACAGATATGATTGGCTTCCTTGTTGACAAACTCGGTAGAGAAGCTATGGACTGAATATATTGGAAGACGCCACCTGGTCCTTCCAGGTCAGTGTTGATATATATTCATTAGCTAGGGTAGGGGAAACTTGTACTTCCATTGCCAATATTGCATCTGTTTTGTAGAATACAGCTAGCTTCCATGTCTAAGGGGAGGTAACTGAATTGGAATGGGATTTGGATACCTAACTCCTTGGTACTAGAATACAAATCTCCCAACTTACTTCTCCATCTCTAGTAAGTACACTTAGGCCTTGTCTAGGCTTGGGATTTAGCTATCAGACCAGAAACTGGTATTGTTGCCGTGGTATAAAGCCCAAGTGTAGAGAAGAAAAGCCAAAATTAGTTCTGGTTCAATTTACTCCAACATGAATTCAGGGTAAACTCAGCCAGTGCAAATCGTGGCTCTTGAAGTTTACATCTGGAGTTTGCCAGCTGCTGAACGTGAATGCAGGCTATTCCCAATATAGACAAGGCCTTAGTTGTCTTGATGAACTAATGACCAAAGCCTATGACATAAAATTAAATTTGTATTTACCATTCAACTTATTTTGCACCAAAGATTGACCCAAAGGAAGAAAAGTTCATTTTACAGACTTTGCAGAGTTGGAGTGAAATTCTGTATTGATCACATCAAACAGATCTTTCCAGCAAATAAAAGGTTTTCTTCTTTTTCAGATAAATGTATGTCCTTTGCAGCTGCTCACAGAGTTGTTTTTAAGCTACCACTGCAGTGCTGTGTAAATCTTAGATCCAGGACCAAATTTTGTTCTCAGGTTGTAACTGATGGAAGAGTTTGCCTATGTCTGGGGCCAATACTTAATATTAGAGCTGGTCAGAATTTTCATATGAAATGCTCTTCTGTCAGAAAATGCCATTAAATCAAAACTGAAACTTTCTGCAGGAAAGTGTCAATTTCAACAAAATTTTGTTTAGAAAAAGAAATTGAAATGAAGCATTTTAGTAATGACGATTCCATTTCAGATGATTTTTCATTTCAAAATGACCCTTTGAATCAAAATATATTTCATATTAGAAAAAAGTCAAAATGAAAAATTTCATTTTTTATGGAAACCAAATACTTCAGTTGACCCAAAACAATTCTTGACACCTTCATTTAATGGGAAATGTTTAGATCGAGAAATAGCTATCCACAGATCTAATTAAAATATTCCCCAGGGTTCTCCTCACTCAGGGCCAAATTATGCCCACCCATGTGAACCTGTGGCTTCAGCTGAAGTCAATTAGAACTGAATGTGCATCCATGAGCAGAATTTGGATTCAGATTAGAAAGTTGCCTGTAGCCAGATTCTGACAGCGGACTAATCATTAGCCATTTGTATGTCGTTATCCTCCGCTGCTGCCTCCTTGGCAGCTTATGTGAAATGGGGGAAAGATGGAGGGAAGGGAGGGGTTGCAAAAGTAAGTCGGACATCTGCCTTTTCATTTGGCCTGCTCTAGGACGAGCTCTGCTGCTCTGTCTGCATTAACAAAGTCCAGGTACACAAAAGAGAAGTTGGTTTGACAAATTAGTGTTCGTCCCACAAGAGGAAACAGCCAAAGCATTAGGAAGTTTGGAACAACAGAAGCCCAAAGGGCAGTTAGCTGTTAACATATCAAGTATTTTTTAAGTAAACAATTATTTTATAGTCAAATTGTCTTAATCCTTTGGCACAAGGCATCCTCTCTCACTTCAGACCCATTGGTAATGGAGTGCCACAAGCAACAAAAACATTAAACAGTTATTAGCAGAACAGACGGCAAGAAAAATCCCTTTGCTGTAATGGAGTCAGAGCAGATTGTTCTTCTCTCGCCAGCGTGGGGCTCCTTTTCCCCTTCTCAACACAGCCAAAGCATTGCTCTACATTTTGCAGCCAGTTCTTTGGTCTAATATTATTTTCTCACCTTCCAGGTTCTTAGTTGTGGGAAGTAGCTCTCAGAAGTTTGCAGATTGAGTACAGATAAGCCTCTGAACTTTTGAGAGGCTTATCTCATAAAAACATTCAGGAGCCTATTTTTCCTTAATCAGTGCTCCATTTTTCCAGGTTATAAAAGGCAGGTGCAAATAAATTGTGTGTATAAATGTATAAAATGTGGTTTTCTGAATCTAAAATCTTTTTGGTCTAGGAATTAACTTGTATATTTAATTTGATTGGGTGTTCTTGTAAGTTTATGTGCCCAGACTAAGCCCAAACCATTCACGTGTGCTGGTCCTTACTTTGGCCACTGGCCAGGTTCTTTCTTGTCCTTTCTTTATTCTAGTCTGATCAGGTTCTTACACCACCCTCATCACCAGACTGTTTAAGTGCTTTCTAGAAGTGCATTAAGAGATGTAACTCTCTCCTTTTCTGCTTTCTACTCACCAAGGGAAATCTTCCATATGAAGGGAGAAGGGCTTTACTTTTAATTATTTAATGTCTGCTGTAGGACGTGTGGTGATTACTGAGGTAAAGACACTAGAATCATTATTTAGGCATCTTACATTGCCTGATTTTCATGAGCAATGCAGACGCTCAGTCTTTCTGAAAATCAGGCCACATGCTTAGGCTGTACACCCCAGATTGAAAATGTTGCCCTAAAGCTGGTTTCTACTGTAGCATACTGTAAGATTTTTAAAGATGTGTTCATTTTGGTTATTTTATCTGAACCACTTCTCCCCATCCCTGTAAAAATATTCTCATGTCTATTGCTTCTTGCTGTTTAGCTGTTTCAGTAGCAGTGATAAATTTGAATATTAGTGCTATGCTTCTGTAGACGATTTTATCCGCCTTCCAGGCAAACCAAGCCTCCACAAAGTTCTACTGCATACAACTTGCAAAGAGCTTACCTGACATTGGCACTCATTGTTTTGCAGAGGCGTAGTTGCTATTGAGACATCAATGCCAGTTTGTTGAAAATGCAGTGAGTTAGAGATGTTTTTTGGCTTTACTAAAACATTTAGCTATTAGTTTATTTATCATGTTGCTCCTGCAGCTTTACCAACATGTAGATAATCAACAAGAGGCGATATTTTAAGAAATGTGCTGCTGAATGTTTCGTTTCAAGGACAGAAGTAGTTAGCAAAGCTGCTGAATACTAGAAAATTGAATGCTGGGAGATCCCTGGCTTTATATGTTTATTATGGGGGTTCATCATCACCACACATTAAAATACCTAAAATGAAATTTACCCTTGCACAGAAGGCCTGTGTGCCACTTAAGCCTTGTTTCAAGGATCGATTCATAACTTAATGATTGAGTAATGGTTTTGTTTCTGTATAGATATTACAGAGCTGAATTACAGATGGAGCGAAAATGTTTTCACCAATGCACATTAGAGAGAGAAAAATAGACTTATCTGTGACGTTTTTAATGGTGAGATTATTTTTCCTGAACCAATCCCTGAAGAAAAAATCTCCCTGTTCATTCATTCTGCCATAAAACATTGTTTCTAAAGAAAGCTCTCTCACTGGGAAGTCGCTTCTAATTTTATGCTCTGTTTTCTAGCTTGGCTGCATGCAGTCTTTTTTTTTTTTTTTCTTTCTATTTCTAAAAAAGAAAAAGTATCTGAAATTCTTAAGCAGCCCTGGGTGGATGGGAACTAAAGATGATGACTCAAGCAGAAATAAATTTCCCGCCCTAAAACATTTACATCCTGTCTTCTGCTGATTGATACGTTGCTGATATAGTATGCTCAAGGAGATTTGAACATAGTTTGACACTGTATTTCACAACTCTTTGAAAAGAGTGATTTCAAAGCTGTCCTCTCTGCAGCTCTCTATTCTTGACAACCAACAGAAGCAGTGTAAAAAACCAGTAAAGGTGTAAACTTCTCGAAACATTGAAGTCAGACCAGTACTGTCCCTTTTTATGGCAGATCACCATAAATAAAATGTTTGCCTCTTTTCATTACTCAGTTCTTAAATTATATCTATAGGTTTTTAAATCCTCCATCTAACCTCTCTGTTGTTCACCTGTGGGACCTCTGCTCACAGAGTTCAGGCAATAGTAGACCCTTTGATAGAGAGGCCTGTTTGTGGTGTGCCATTTGTTTTTTGTTTTGTTTTTTAAACAAAGAAAAATGAAAATTGATCCTTAGGAATTTTGCCAAACTGTTTAACTACAGCACAGGAAGGAGCAAATTGAGCTGGCCCTTCACCTACCTACCTATATATTTTGCTCCACCAAAATGGAACTATCTCTGTTCAGTAAAGGATATTTCAGCAGACCTGGGCCCATCTGCTGAGGATGACAGTTGTGCTGGTGATTTTATGTGATTTGGATATCTGACTGGGACCTATTCAGTTTATATAGGCTGCCCCATGTCCATCACATGGTAACAACTTTCATTCACAACCAATTTTAATCAGGACTGGAACTCTTGACTTATATGAGAAAGGCTTTGAGTTTGATCTTCAGATGGTGCAAATGGCTATTTACATCAACTGGGGGAGGCGGAGGTGGTGCCAGCTGGGCGAGTCATGCAGTTTTAGCCCTTGCTGGAGCCAGTCAGAGATGAAGCAAGAAGTTTCAGCTGTTGCAGGATGGATGGAACCACCAGAGCTGCTGAAGGAAGGATGCAGAGATCTCCCTCCCACCCTGCTCTCAGCAGTCAAAAGAATTTTGGGATAGGGAAAGGGAATTGGGGAGAGGAAATTTAAAGCATAAGAGCTTAGGGATGTTCACTCCTTCATCTGTTCATTCACCAATATGATTTATGCCATCATGTGCCAGAAATGCCCCTCTGCCTTATATATTGGACAAATAGGATAGTCTCTACACAAAAGAATAAATGGACACGCCTGACATCAAAAATCACAACATTCAAAAACCAGTAGGGGAACACTTCGGTCTCCCTGCTCACTCCATTGATGACTTGTTAATAGCAGTACTCAAGCAAATGAATAACAAATCTCAGCTTCAAGGAGAAACTGCTGAATTAGAATTAATATGTAAATTCGACTCCATTGCCTCAGCGTTAAATAGGGACTACAGATTTTTTTTCTCATTACAAGTGATTTGATCTCACTTTCCTCTATATGCTGTTCCCCAATGTTTGAATCACAACACCTATTTTGATTTGCTGTTACAGCCTGACCTGATCCAGTGTCATACATTTTCCTGCATTTAATTTCCTCCCATTCTTTAAATTCCCCATTTTCAAAGCATCTGATGAAGTGGGATTTTCTCCCATGGAAGCTCATGTGATAAATAAATTTGTTACTCTTTAAAAGAGCCACAGGACTCCTTGCATGGTAGATATTTCCAGAGGGGTAGCCGTGATAGTCTGTTGCACAGCAAAAAACAACGAGAGTCCTGTGGCACCTTATAGACTAACGGATTTTCTTTGGCATAAGCTTTCATGGACTATAACCCACTTCGTCAGATGCACCATCTGACGAAGTGGGTTATAGTCCACAAAAGCTTATGCTGAAGAAAATCTGTTAGTCTATAAGATGCCACAGGACTCTCGTTGTTTTTTACAGGACTACTTGTTTGTTTTGCTGACCTAGACTTACATGACTATCCCTTTGGAACATGTCCTATGAAGTAAGTTTGCTTTCTGCTCCTCCCCAACACTACTTCTTCTCTGGAACACCAGGCCTGAAGTGAAGACCCCTGAAGCCTTCTCCCCAAGGCCTGGGAAGGGCAAGAAGAGGACCCCAGAGCTGCCCATGACCCTACCCCACAGCTTGCAGGAAGAACAGAGGTGTGCTGTGTGTAAGGGATAGCTGAGAGGAGCAGAATTAATGTAAGAGGTTAGATACGCCTAATTGCTGGACTGAGTGGGAGGGGCAGCCAGATGTGGGGATGGAATGGACAGAAAATTAATTAACTAGAGTGTTGGTTTGGGTTTGGGAAGAAGCTGGAGTCTCTGTACCATCAGGCAACATTTTATACAAACCTGTGCAATTTGATCTCAGTGGGCCTTCTAGAGAGAGATCAGATTGCACGGGAGACACAGTTGCATTACTCTGGTACAGAAGGCAGCACTGTATGACCCACACACACATTGCAAGAGTTCAAAAATGAAAGGACAGACCAAAACCATGCTGTATCTTCTTGAAATACACCAGGATTTGGGGGGCCAATTTCATGAGGCTGTGGGGAAGGGGGGAGGGAGATCTGACTCAGCATTCTGAATTTCTGAGATTGGCAATGACCACACCCAATATCAGTTCTTGAGCCATCTGGTTAGAGCTTATCCACTGGAAGGCCAACAGCAGAAACAAGAAGTGGTCACAGAGAAATTTGGAAATAATGAATATTATTTTAAAAGTAATCAGAAAGTTTTTTTAAAAAGCGAGCTAGGGAGAGGGGGCAAGGAGTTGAGGAATGAGGTGAGGCCAACGAGGTCATCTGATGGACTTTTCTTTGTGCTTACAAGGTGACATCAGAAATCTCTTGCTGACAAATTATTGGCCCTGCCAACTTCAACTGTTCAGTTCCAGCTCACAGGCAGCCTTCCTGCAAAAATTGCTAGTGCACTTGGCGAGAAGGGAAAGGTGGAGGGAGCATATGTTGCTTTCAACTTCCCACAACAAAAGTTCAAGTTGGATAGAAAATATGTGGATTGGGTGTCCTTAGCAAAAAGAGGGGGGAAAAATTCAATTGCTGAGTAGCATGATCCTTTGCATTGCAATGACAACAGACCTAATATCTAGGCTGCAATTAGCTTAGCTTCATGCAACGGTCTCCTTTCTTGTTGAAAGGAGAATGGGAAATGACACCTGTGGGGGAAGGGGTCGCATTCTGCCCTGAATTAGTGCCCGGGTTTGATGTAATGGGGTTGCAGTGGGTGTAAATTGACTGATACGGCCCTTTTGTTTTTGTTTAATCAAATGTTATGTATTTATATTAATTCCAACCCAAGGAAACCTGCCCAGGAGCAGTTTCCAACACAATAACACTCCAGTCTTAATAAGGGCCTTTATGTGCTCTTATAATACAAATTAATAACTGAGAATTAACTGATGATTAACAGCTGCTTAATGATATGCTACTGATTAAAGCTAGTCTGTTGTGGTGTGAGTGTACTCTTTTAGCAAATCCTGCACAGCAGAGGTGGGGAAGAATCTTGTTTGTAGAACTGAATGAAAGATGATGGTGTGTTTACAGAACTCTTTCCTTCATCTTTGGTTCTCATGGGCTCTTACCCCAAATTCTGTTTTGAGTTTCAAGTATGAACCACCCAAAAACTCCAACTGAAGCTCATTTAAAACCTCCACTTCTTACCATCACACCATGCAGTTTCAAAATCCACATATTTCTTAATTCCGTTCCTTGTGAATATGCATCATGATGCGACCTTTAACTGCTTAAGTAGGTAATGAGGCATCCTTGTCTCATTCAGTGCACAGGTTAGAATGATGCACAGTGAAGGAATCCGGATTACTTATAGAGAAAATGAGCTTTCTGGCAGTACTTTATGTCATTTGTTTTTAGTGATCCTGTGGAAAAAATATATGTGAGTCTCCAGTGAATGCAGCACTGGACTGGGACTCAGGAGACCTTTGTTATATTCCCAATTCTACAACTAGGCTATTGAGTCATGTGAACAAGTCACTTAACATTTCTTGGCCTGTAAAAATCCCACCTCTAAGAGATGGGAGATCACGGACCTTTTTGTCAACAATATTTCTGCTTCCATTTCTGGTTCTCTTTCATTTTCCATATGGTTTCATTGTCATGAAATTTTAGCAGGTTATCAGTGGTTGGTAAATTAGATCTGATTCTTCTTCCCATTAACAGATGAACAGGAGAAAAGTCATTCTCCAGAAATACATTTGGTAAACCAATGATGCTTCATACAAATCACCCCGTGTCAAAAGTCCTTTTTCATAAGATTCCTTACTGTTTTTAAATAGAGATTTCCACAAAACAATTTATTGGGGGAGTCATTTGGACTTGATATTTTGTGATGAAAATCCCAATTTATGGCAATTGCCAGAAATCTGCACTGGAAAATTGTGGCCCACAGACTCCATCTGGAGTTCCAAGTCTGGAGAAGACTCCCTTCATGCTGGCTAACACTGACTTATTAGTAGTACTGAGCAGTGTCCAGACCTCTGGATACAGAGAATAGCAGTCTGTGACTATTAAATAATCCTTTGATCGCCAGGTAAATAAATCCATGCCTACTTGCTCATAATGCCTGTATGGAGTTGGATGAGATGCATGACTATATCAGTTGGCCCGTTTTGTAGTTCATGCACAAAAAGCAGTTTCTTACCACATTAGTGATGTTGTAATTGATCCACAGCCAATACAGCACCTCTTGTGCTCGTTGTTTGCATTTTTCAATTCCGAAAGTACCCTCATGTGGCTATGTCTACACTTGCAAAAGCTAGTTAATTCGAACTAACTAATTCGAACTAATTTTAGTTAACTTAATTCAAACTAGCATGGCCCCACTAGAATGCTAGTTCAAATTAGCCATGTCCATGCAGGGCACTTGCTTAGTTCGAATTAGTCAGTTGCATGAAGGTCAATCTGCCGATTAGTTCGAACTAATATGGCCACATTGACTTAATTCGAACTATTTCGAATTAAGGGTTAGTTCGAACTAAGCAATCAAATTTATTAGTTCGAATTAAGGAAACCCTTAATTTGAACTAATGAAAGCCTAGTGTGTCCAAGGCTTTAGTTAGTTCGAATTAACTAATTAACTTCCTTTATTCGAACTAACTTGCAAGTGTAGACATAGCCATGGATATTCTGTAGCATTTCTTCTTGGAGGCTTATTGGAATTACAATCTTATTGCCCTTGAAAATCACCCCATCTGTCACAGTAAATTCATGTCAGCCACTCCAATAGTCTCTTATACTTGGACAGCAACTGCTTATTTCTTCAGACTACCCCTTAATTATCACTTCTTTAAGGATCCCCAATGATTCATCTTTCTCTATATCCCCTCATTTGTTGCAGTTTCCTGTTAGCTACAGGAACTGACTTTACATAGGCTTACCTCTCTCTCTCTAAAAACCTTCTCCGGTTTCATAGTAGGAGTCACTGCTCTTGAAAGCAGTGAACATGAATTTTCCAGGCATGCAGGTCACAATCAAATCATACTTCTGCATCTTTATCATCATTCTTTGAATCCTGAAGGTACAGTCATTTAGTGGTTTACTAAATAATGCTATCAGGGGTTTGGGGTCTGTTTCCTCTTCCATTATCTGGCAATAAATAAACTAACTGAATCTCTCATAAGCACACAATATTCCTAAAAGATCTTTCTCAATCTGTGAGTAACTGCTTTCTGCCTCAGTCAGTGATTTGGATTAAAATGCCACTGGTTGCCAACAATCCTCAGGCTTCTGTAAAATCACTGCACCTAACCCACACTGTGAAACATCTGCTGAAACTTTAATAGGCCTTACTGATGCCTACACTTCAACATTCATTTTTATATCAGTTGTTGTTTGAAACCTTCCCATAATTCCTCCTGTTCTGCACCCCAGCACAATTCATTTTTATTCTCTAGGGCTATGTCTACACTGGCAAGTTAGTTCAAATTAAGGAAGCTTAATTCGAACTAATTAAAGCCATGGCTACACTAGGCTTTAATTAGTTTGAATTAAGGGCTTCCTTAATTCGAACTAATACATTTGAATATGCTATTTGAACTAAGGGTTAATTCGAACTAGTTAGTTCGAATTAACCAATGTGGCCATGTTAGTTCTAACTAATTGCTTAGTTCGAACTAACCGGCCCATTGAACTCAATGCAATTTACTAATTCGAACTAAGCAAGTGGCACTTGCCACAAGAATGGCACTTGCTTAGTTCGAACTAAATTTTGCTAGTTTGAATTAAGTTAATTCAAACTAACTAAAATTAGTTCGAATTAGTTAGTTCGAATTAAGTAATTTGAACTAACTTTAGTAAGTGTAGACATAGCCTAGGATTTCCTCAAATCTGCTGTTTTCGTAGATAGAATAGTTGTGGATTTTCCAAGATAATTAACCTTTCCCGATAACCGTTAGACATCTTTCTTTGACTAGGAATGTGGAATTATTTCAATGGTTGAAATATTCCTTTCATCAAGTTTTACATCTTCATTGGAAATAAAGTCCCCAACACACATCAGTCTTGTAACACTTAACAAACACATGTCTGACTATTTAGTTTGAGGTTGGCAGCTGAAGTTGTATTTAGGACTTCCTGAAGTCTACAATCATGTTCCTCTTTCATTGAGCCCCAGATGTTGTCATCTACTGAGGTGTCATAGCCCATATGTGATTTTTGTGGTAGGCTTCTGTTTCTGAAGCTATGCCGAAAGATAAGTGTAAGAATATGTATCTTCCAAACATTAAATGTGCATAGTTTTGAGCTTTCTTCAGTTAATGTTAGCTGCCAAAAACCTGAGAATGCATCTAATTTACTGAAATATTGAGCATTTGCAAATTGAGCCATAATCTTTTCTCTGGTAGTTTGAAATGCTCTCTTTTCACAGCCTTATTGAGATCTCTCTGATCTTAGCATATATATAGCTGGCTGTTGCTTTTTTCCACAGTGCTTAGGGAACTCACCCATTCTGTTGGCACCTCAATTTTTTATATTACTTGCACTGCTTCCATCCTTGCAAGCTCAGCCTTGAGTTTATCATGGAGTGCATGTTGAGTTTGTCATGGAGTACATCCTTTTTACATGGATGGGTAACTAGAAGGACCTGCTTGTTTATCTGGATTGTATATTCACCTTGAAGGCAACCCAACCTTTGAAACAGATCACGATATTCCAAAATGAGTGCCTCCTAGACAAGTTCAGTATGATCTTGCAGTGAGAGCACCTGTTTTACCAGCCTGAATTTTTCACTTGCAGCTAGGCTGAAAATTGGTGTCACCTCCTTTGGCATTACAACGAATGGGAGCTTTTATATAGTGTTTTTATGATTGATGCTAGCAATGTCCTACCCCTTCACTGCTATATTTGTTCCAGAATGAACAGTTTTATTTTTGTTGGTCCTAGGTTTAGTTTTAGTTTCTGTCTCTAATGATCTTGTTCAAACAGACTATTAACCTGAGTTCCTATGTCCAGCTTCAGTGGAATAATTGGTTCATTCACTTTCATGTGCATTATCGAGTCCCACTCTTCAGGCCTGCTTTATCCCAGTATGTCTACGAAAACTCATCAACCAGGTTGCTTTCAATGGAATGCACTTGTCTGTTCTGCATGTGGGATCTGCAGCATTTTGCCAAATATTTATTTTTCCCACATTTATGACAGAGTTTTCCAAACACAGCACACTGTTTGGGGCCATGCTATGATCCATACCTTCCAAGTCTGTAACCAGTCTTCCTGCTAGAGGTGGCTTTCATAGCAAGCAGTGGCATATGGGGCCCCTGGGCACTGGGCTGCAGGAGGGTGCTAGCCCTGCACAGTGCAACACCCCCTCCAATGTTGAGGGGAAGAGTGAGGCCTCCCCAGCCAGGCTGGAGCAGTAGGGCTGGTGGGGGCGGGAGGGTGGATGAAGTTGGTGCGGAGCATCAGGCCAGTCCAGCTGGACCTTCACAATAGTGGGGAGCGAGGGACACAGGAAGTGCTGGGGGCACTTTGCATGCTCCCCAGCTTTAGGGCTGCAGGGCTGGAGTCACAGGTAGGTGCACAATAGATGGCACCTGGCCCGGCCCTTTTCAGGGACAGGAGGCACAGGAGCCCCCCTTGCCCCTGTGCATCATGGAATGCTGCCTCATGCCAGGGACTGAGACTGCCCCATCAGAACTAGTGCCCGGCTGCAGGGGGACAATCGGGCACCGTGCACTGGGTAAGTGCGATGGGGACAGGGCAGCAGAGGCAAGCCTACATTTGTACCCTCCCCAAGGCTCCCTTCCCCCCACAGATACAGATCCTCCTCCTGGGGCATCTGGGGGGCAGTGCCAGGACACCTGGGGGGCAAATATAAGTTTGGCCTCCTTGCTTCCTCACAGAGCAGTCTCTCTCTTAATACAGTGTCTTTAATGCAACAAATGGTTGAATCTCTGACCAGAGACTTGACTTAACACATCACAGGTTTCAATGAGTTTCCTTACGTCTGTGTCATATTGCGCTATGGTGTCATCAGTTTTTTTTGCATGCATATAAAAAAATTTGTCTCTCTCAAAGGTCTCATTCCTTTTTGGCATGCAGTAGTCCTCAAATTTAGTCAGTATTTTACTTAACTTCAGGCTTTCACTTCTTCAGATTCAAAGTTTGTTATAAATATCCAACGCTTCCTCCTCAACAACAGATAAGAAGATTCTTTCACTTTATCACTTTTCTCCTTTGTCTGTATGGCTGCTAAATGCAAATCGAACCTCTGTCTGAATTTTTTTTTTCTGGTTCTCTGCAACATTGCCTGACAGTTGCAGACTGGATGGAGGCTGAAACATCCATTTGGGGTCCCCCCCCTACACCTTCTTAGATTAGTCAAGCTACTATTTTGCTCCTAAAATACATACAAAAGTTTTTGTTCTGTTTGCTGTTCCATGTCCTCTTGTTTGCTGCTCCATATGACTGTTTTCAGTTGCAAACACAGGAATTAACTTCAAAATGATTGCAGTTTCTTTCTCAGTCAGCACTTTGGACACCATGTAATGATCTTGGGGTTCATTAAGCAACAAAAACAGTGAATAAGAATGGAATAAAACTTTTAATGAAACCAACTAGAGAGCTTCTGTGGCGAACTGCTGTACAAAGCAGCACTGTTCTCAACTCACAACTTCCAGAGCACATCTCCAAATTCCTATTTTCTTAATACTACTCCTTATGAGGGAAAACTAAAAGTGCAACAGGACTCCTTGTTTAAGACTAACAAAATTTATTAATTGCATGAGCTTTGTGGGAGAAAATCCCACTTCGTCAGATGCTTTGAAGCATCTTCAAAGCATCTGACAAAATGGGATTTTCTCCCATGAAAGCTAATGCAATTAATACCTTTTGTTAGTCTTTAAAAGTGCCACAGGACTCCTTGTTTGTTTTGCTCACCTAGACTAACACAGCTACCCCTTTGGACCTTATGAGGGAGTGTGTCTAAATTATAATCTTCCACAAACATATCTCCAACATGGGTGGTACGTCATGCCTGCCTTTCAGGAGGCTAGGCCCCCTCCCCAGTGATCCCACCCACATTGCACCCTCACCATCCACATGCTGCCGTGGGAGGAGTCGGCCTATCCCACCTTCGGTGCTGCAGCTACCACCCTCCAGCACCACAAGGAAAGCAGCATGATGTACATCTTGCGTGGAAGTGGAACCAGGGCTGCACTCCCAGAAAGAAAAGGGCATGTGCCGTCTCTGCCTGGTAGTACACAGCTCAGCTGTGGGTCCAGATGGGCTCCACTCAGTCCATGTTCCCACCCACCACTATGCCTCTTCATTCCCTCCCCCTTCACTCATGCTTCTTGAGGGGAGGGGTGAAGAGGTGCGAGCAACAGATGTGGGAGAGAACAAGAGGTGTAAGTGGCGGGCAGAATGGGTACATCCACACTGGAGCCTTAAGTTGACTTAAGGAAGGTTAAGTCAGCCTACAGACTCCTGCGTCCACACTGGGCTTCTATTAAGTCGACTTAAGCGCTTCCTTAAGTCGACTTAATAACACCACCTCTTAAGGTCAACCTAGGCTTAAATCGACCTTATTAAGTCAACTTAGGCCAGTGTAGATGGGAGATAGCCCTTAAGTCGACCTAATTGGCCTCCAGGCCCTCTCGCAGAGTTCCTGGCCACTCCTCCATCGACCTAGCACCTGCCGGTGTGGACGCAGGGCATTGGACTCTCTAAGTCAACTTAACAAGGTCAACTGTAGGTCAACATTAAGTTGACTTAACAGAGCTTCCAGTGTAGATGTACCCAATGAGACTTCAGGAGAGGGAGACAAATGGGATTAGGGCCCCCCACACTGACTGGGGTCTGCACCATCAGGCAAAGAGGGTGGGTGCCCTTTGCTTTCTACCCATGCCAGTCCCTATAATAAATTCCCTGAGGCGCTGAGGGCAGAAACTGCATCGGGTCTGTTGCAGGCTGGGTCTGCTGTATAAAAGAAACAGCTGCTGGTGGCATCCTGTGCCAACAACTCCTGTAGCGGCATGTGGCGAATGGAATGTGGGTCGGACAGAGAGGCAGAGGAGCTTCCAGCAGCAGCTGGTTGGGAAGGCTTAACCTCTCCGAACCTATTATACCCGCCACCTATGCAATAGTCTATAACACTGCACAGCTGTGAATTATTGCATTTAAACTGGGTTAACTGGCCTCCAAAAAATGTTGTGGAATGATAGTTATGTCCATCCGCTAGCCACTGTTTCAATCAAAGTGCTTTTTAATCAATCTAGGGATAGATTCAAGCTAAATGGGGGCTGGAGCAACGAATTAAATGAGGCTCCTAAATGGATTGCATTTTCCCCCACGGAGCGCTTTGCATATTTCTTGAGCAGATGTGGAAAGAAAGTGCAGAAGAGGAAAAAAGCATCCTAACTTCAAATGTTTCCAGTTTAGGGCACTTCTTTGGAATGCAGAGGCTGGATCAGATACTGCTGCCTTGCTCAGTCATTGACTAAACACTGTGCATGCTAAATTCAACCCTGCATGACTTCACAGAAGCTGGTTTACTTAAAATAAGGCCAGTTTTGGCCCAAGATCCATTTTCCTTAAATATCCAACAGCATCTTCCATTCTTATTGAGATAAAGAAAAAATGTGGTTACAGGAGGTCATGTAATTAAACTTCCAGTAAAAGTCCTCAAACTAAAGTGCTGGGTGACTAGAGTAAACACTGTACTCTATTGCTGTTTAAATCTGCGTGGTGTTTAAGATTGACTACCATGCATTTGTTTACTGGGCAGGACAAATGGCTGCATAGAGTTAAGTGGAGCTGTAGCTTTGGTTGCCCTCCAGGCAGATTTCAAATCCATTTTGTTAGAAAGCAATGACAGAAAATACTCTTCCTCCCACGCCTTAAAAGTGATGGGGCATATCTGAAACTCTGGCATAGCAGCATCATTTCAGCTGTAGAGTCCCTGTATGGACGTGGGGACAGTAGATTCACACAGAGCAGCAGTGTGACTCCGTGTTTCTTCTGAAAATGAGTTATTGAATGTTTCAGTGTGTGACAGCTAGTTATATTTGGCTCTTTCGCATAGACTCTGCCCCAGGTCAAGGGGGAGAACTTCTTAGCTTCTCTTCTTAGTCTTATCTTTTTAGCTGATCAGGGTCCTGATTCTCTTATATCAAATAACTCTCACTGAATTCTCGCTCTGTCTCTCACACACATTCACCCAAGTCATAATATATTTACTTCAATAGCCATTTATAATCCAAGTTGCTCCCAAGAATTAAACTGTATGTTTTGCTTTTGACTTTCTTCGGGTTGGAAAATTGTTGCTCTTTCTCAGCGGCTCCCCATCTGATGACAGTCTTAAAACAACAACTACAAAGAGTAAAACTACCCTGTTGTAGATAGTTCTGTTCATGAGTGTCCTGACTGAGTAAACTAAGGTGAAGACAGGGGTTGTTTAATGACATGTATTTTTGTCCTCTGGGGTTCAGATTATTTTCCTTCAGTGCAGTGTTTATCCATTTGTTACGTATAGGAGAGACTGAGAGAGATATGCCAGGATTCAAGATTTAGCATTAAGCAAATACCGCCTCTTCTCCCAAGCTTGATACATATCTGTGGTTAGAGGTTCTGTGCCCACCTAAGCAAAGCGGACAGAAGAAGGGGGGAGATAGGAACAAGAACAGGAGGAAGGGAGAGGGGTGGCTCAGAGCTGCAGAAGGCAAGAGCAGTGCTCGGGGAATGAATCCAGGTTTTATAGTGCATGAAGACTTGTTGGTTGGACCCCTCTGAAAAATCAGGCCCATGTGTCCTCAAACTGGGCACCTGAAATGTGTTGACTTTTCTGACATTTTGGCTGTAATCTCTGCCTCAATTACCCATGTGTGAAATGGAGATAAGGCCCTTTTACCTCTCACAGGTGTTGTGAAATTTACTAATGTTTGTAAAGCCCTAAAATAACATGCAGGAAAGTCCATGAGGAAATTAATAATTCTGTCTTCGGAACAAGTTTTGGATAATGTACAATAAGTAATACGGGAGGCCACACACTGAGTGATGAATATGAAAAGAAATATTGAAGAGCTACCCATTCAGTAAGCACTTTCATCCTATACAGTGGATGTGGAAAAAGTAATATGTGATCCTGTAAATGGACTGGATCATAATGCCTATGTAATAGGAAGCTGAATTAAGGTTGCACAAACAACCTTAAATCTGGCATTTCCTAACTTTCAAGCGTTTGATTTTGCCACCTTAGTCACCTTCTTTTAATGTAGCTTTTTTAATGTATAGGCCAACAAAATGGTTAGTTTTATCATTGCTCTCTGTAGAAATTCTGAGCAATATGTCTCTACTTGAAGTCACCTAAAGTAGTTCATGTATAATTGCAAGGGAAGTACGTACTATATTACTGATCATCCCTAAGTGGAAACTACTGTCTCGCTCCTGCCTGGAAAGAGTACATTCTATTTAGCACTTCACACTGGTTGCTTCCAACTGTGCTTTAAGTCTGATTTCACAGAACATCTGCTGATGGGAATAAATAGTAGGCTGCAATCAGACTGTCAGCTATTTAGTGGCCAGGGACAGGAAGAAGCCAACAGAGAGATAGCCACATTCATATGTCTTTTCCACTTCTGTTGGGAGCTGCATCTTCCAGGTCATTAGGGAGGCCATTTTAGATACAAATTTAGAAGGATAATATTCACCAATCCCTTGCTGTTCAGAAAGTTCATTCTAATGAGAACAAGCACACAGACAGATTCTTTAATTTTGAACAGTTGGTCCAAACACATCCATGTGAGCAGTGGGAGATGGAAGAAAATATCCCTCTATCATTCAGATAGTCCACACAATAAGGAACAGACAAAACTCACCTTTGTCTATTTGATTACAATTCCTTCAACCTGTGTTCCCAAGTGGGGTCAAATTGTGCCATTCAGGGGTCAATCCCTTTAGGGATAGGATGGTACAATCTGGTTTCCCCTGGCAAGCTGAGCCAGCTTGATAGAGAGGCACCATGGCCCCAGCTAGTTTACACTTTCTTTGGCGTGAGTTGAGTGCCTGGAAGCATAGTGAAAGAGAGAAGACCCGATGCTCCTACATGAGAGTAAGAGAGAACCTACCCCTAAGTCATGTGTTAGTTAAATGCTGGATTCCGAAGGCTGTTTCTAAAGAACAGGGAAGGAAAGGAGAGTTTAACTATATACCAGACTCCCTTGATTTCTCTGAGGCTTCAGGGGTGTAACTAAAGGCAGCATTTGGCACACTGAGTATTTCTTCCACTCTCCCTGTGAACTAGTCAGCTGACTAAAGATCTGTGAGTTATACTTAAGCTTACTCATGGCTGAGGAACTATATCGGTACTCATTCTTCAAGGGACAGAATCATGAACCTGAGTGGTTTCCAACACGTTTACCATATGCCTTGGGACGCTGAGCCACAACAATGGTTCTAAAGGTGTATAAAGCATGAATGCAGGACATAAAATGATCCCCAGGTGGGGCTAAGGAGAATTGCAATCCTCCATGTGTAGCACTGTGCAATTGGACAGTTTGGCACTGCAGAAGACAGGATGCTGAACTAGAAGGACTAACAATTGGATAGCAGATGGTAAATGCTATTACTAAGAGCACCCACAGAGCTGAAATGGCTGAACCCCGGGGGAGCTTGATTTACTAAGATTTTGTTATATTTGCAGCTATTATTTTCTCTAACTTTTCTGTTGTTGCGGAAGACTGTTTATGGAAGGAAATTAATATTTTAATTAGGAAGCAAATTACTCACTATGCATAGCGGCAGTGTATTTTAATTACAGTTGGACTGAAAGAGCTAGGGTTTTGGTTCAAGGCCGAATCAGCATGAGGATTCCACATCAGGTTTGAATTCCATCGCAAAACAGAACCAATTGGCATCATACATTTTCCTAAGTATATGCACAAAACCCCAAAAACATAGGTCTGTGGGCCTGCCCTGATTTTAGATCCGATCAAGAAATATAATCAAAGGGCAGGTTCTGGTCAAGAAATTTAAAACTCTGTCCTTCAACTCTTCCTCCACAGAAATGTTGAGTGGCTTGGATTCAACGTTCTGTTTTTAACAAATCTCCAATTTTTATGTTCCTTTTGTTTTTCCAGCACGATTTTAGGCGGTATGGCAATGCCAATTCACAAAAGGTTTACTGTCATGTAACAATAACTCCTAAAACATTGCGTTCATAGCATTTACATATAAAGAATGTCAAATAAGGTATCAAATCAAAGCTCATATCACACTGGTCATGCTAAGTATTGTGAGATGAAGGTATGGATGTCATGCAAGAAGTTATAAGTATGCACTAAAAATATATGTTTAAACTATGTAACCAGGCGGTATTGAAAAACAAGTTTGTCCGAGACAAAGGAACATTGATTTACCTATCTTCCTAGATCTCTGATATAAAGTAAGCTGATAAGTAAACACAAAGGAAGCTCTATTTTCATATTAAGGAAAACAAGTTGAAATCAGCATAGGAAACCTAGATCACAGGGATTGCATTGTCTTTGGAATCAAAACCATGAGTTTTGTGGAAATTTAAGGTACAGTGAAAAGATATTTTTGTCATCTGCTTGCTGAGGAGACCCCTGGGAGAGAATGGGGGAATCATGAAACTTTGGATCCTGATTTGACTGAAAATAAGCAAGCTTTACAGAAAAACTTTAAGGGTAGCAGAATTCCTTTATACAGGGAATTGTATGCTGCTAACATTTTATGTTTAGTCTTTTAGAAGAATGTCATGCTTTTCTTTGATTTGTAGCCAATTCTGTTCCCACTATCATTACTTAGGATCACTTAACTCTCTCTTTGCTTAATATTACAGCATTGAGATCGACTTATCATTAAAGAAAAGAGAAGTTTATTAACAAAATGTGAATTCTTAGTTGAATCAAACAAGCCGGTGTCTACATTGTCTCCCGGCAAACCTTTCACTCACTAAGGCAAGGGGAGCGTTACACAATGGCTTAATGTTTTGGGCCCCAAGAAAGCATCACAGGGGGCAATTTTCTTTAAAACAATGAAGTACAGTCTCTCCCTTCCTGCATGTGTAAATTACACCCAACAAATTTGCACTTGCAGTTGTCAACCTGGAAATGGAATTACAAATCTCAATACATGCATCTCTAATTGGTTGATTTGCACCTGCAATTGAACTGCAACATGAAAATGTGAATGCCAGTTTGCTGATGCAAATTGCGCCCAGGAAATCGGTAAAATATAATTTTGTCAGGCTAAAAATGATGCTCCAAAAGAGTTCTAAAGACAAAAATAGGGTACTGTGGTCTAGGGTGCACATGAGCCTCTTGCAATCAGAAAATCTGGGTACAACATCTAGCTTAAGTCATACTGTAGGCAGCGCTGTCCCGTGGGGAAGCGGGGCTCAGGGCCAACTGGCCTAGGCGGGCCCCCCGTGCTGGAGGGCAGGCGGGCCGCTCCACCCCCCAGAGAGCCAGCCCGGGCAGGGAGGCTGAGGCCGCTGGCGGGGACCTGGCTCTGGGCCCGGCCCTGGAAGCAGGGGCCACTGCTGGAGGGAGCTGGCCGCAGCCAGGACTCCAGGCTACTGTAGCCAGTGCCCCAGCCAGAGACCCAAGGCCGCTGCTGAGGGCTGACCCTGGCCTCATGGGGCAGGTCGCAGCAGGCCGGCCCAGAGGCGGGCCCTGGCCATCTGCTCCGCCCTGGGGGTGGGGAGGGCTAGTCCAGAGGCCAGCCTTAGTGCTTCCGGCCCGCAAAACAGAGAAGAGTGTGGCTGTGGGGGGGCCGCGGGGCCCAGGGTGATAGCCCCGTTCGTGACCCCCCTAGGGACAGCCCTGACTGTAAGTGAATGTGAGCTTATTGGTCTGATTTTTGTCTCAAGAAGACATCAAAATTTGTTATCGTCTGCTAGCAAGGACCTAGAATTGAATTAACACAGATATGGTGTTCAAGTGTAAGGGGCACAATGACACAGCTGCTTGGAAATATTTGACCAGTGTCTTCCTGAACGAAGCCTGATTCTTCTCTCGCCAAACACAAGCGGCCGTGCCAAGAGAAACACGTCATTGCAGGGAAAAATCATCTCCAGGAACCAAACAGGTTGTCAAGCCTGATCATTAGTAATTTGTTTACTGTAGTCTCCCAGAAGATTTTAGGAAAACCTCCAAATGAAACTGCAATATGCATGCTTTATCTTTCCTTAAGAGTCAGTTTTACATCATCATCATCATCATCTTTCCATTGGCTCAACAGAGATAAAATATACAAAGCACAATCCTCGATGCAGAAACTGCTTCAATTTGCAAACACTTTCTAGTAAACTGTTTTACAGGCATACTGACATTAGGTGCCTTTTCGCATGAAAAATAAAGAGGTTTCTGGTGAGAGAGATTCATAGTCTCCCCTTGATATCTGGGAGGATTTAGAGGGGCAGGTCCCATTAGCTGTAATTAACATTTAAGCACATCACTTATACCCAATGACATTTCTTTAGATGTCATGTGGGTTACACAGGGGTAAATTCAGAGTACTTCCACTGAAGTCACTGGATTTACTCCAAATTTATATAGTGTGGTTGATTTGATCTATAATCCTTTTCTTTTAGACTGCAGTTTACCAATGTCCAAAATCTGCCCTTCCGCTTATACTTTTGTAACACCAAAGGCAATGAGATTGAACAAACATGAGAGTAAAATTTGACTCAGAGAGCCAAATTCTGCTCTCATTTTAAACAGCTGTAAAATGTAGTGTAATTCTGTTGGCCTCACTGGAAACTGTTCAGTATCTTTTAAGAATTAGGCTACTTATTTGGTGTCTAAAAATGGACTTAACTTTGGGCACACAAGTCTGAATATTTTGGCCACGCTTTCCATAACTAATTGGATTCACAACATGGCCGGTCAGAAACCAAAGCAGAAGGTATTATTCTGAGTCAAATGTGTGGTACCGCAAATCCACTTTCAAAGACTGAGTTATGGCAATGAAATGTCAATGAGACACAAAGTAAATTCTTCTTCCCTAAACCCCTTGGTTATTCCACAGAGGAGAGCTGGTAGACACATGCAAAATTGTTCCAAGGTCGCTACATTGACACAATAAATTGAGTAGTTAAAAAAGATAGCAAAATATAAGCTGGAGCTTTGGGTGTTAACAGGAAATTCCCTGAAGATGACAGTGTGCATCTGAAATATCTTTCCTCTCTGTGAAGCTATTACTTACTTATTGGTGACAGATGACACTCACTAAAACATATAAAGTGCTTGCCCTTCAACAATTCATTCTATTGACTTGTTTGCAGTCCATGTTCACAGATGTCTGTTCCAGAAGAAAAATTGCGTCTGGTTTTGAAAAAAGTGTATGTGTATTCAATGTATAAATCTAGCAATTCAATTTATATATAAAAGAAATATGTCTAAGCTCACATATTTTATTGAGAAGGTTTTATCATCAGAAAACATTTAAGAAATCAACATTCAAATCAACATTAATATTAAAATGACTCAAAAGCAAAGCAACCCAAATGAAAAATAAAGACTAAAGGGCTGATTCTCCTGTCGTGCTGTTGAAAATCAAGAGTAAGTAGAATTTACCCTGATATAAGCCCAGAAAAAGTGAAAGGAGAATTAGACCCAGTGCAGACATTGTCAAGTATACATTTTAGTTACCCCTTGCAACTGCAGTAGCTTGTCATTTTCAGAATTTTTATTCCACTCGATAAATCTGATAGACTCATGAGGGTGAAGTCCTGTTTTCCAATTGATTACTCCATTGACTTCTAGAAAAGGTGAGTCAACATTCTGTTTTCTGTAACACAAGCTGAAAATTAAGTCATCAAGCAAATGGAAATCAGTGTCAGGTTTTATTACCGCAGCTTGTACACCAGGCTAGCTACGCAAAGAACCAATATCTACACACATACTTTCAAATGTAGAAATGTTTCCTAACCCACTGAATAATACTACTGATCGCTGCAGGTAATCATTACAAATTATAACATTTTGAAAAGCTTTGTCATCATGGATTTTAATTTTTATGAGCCGGATGATATAGCCCATCTCACTGCTATTATAATTGGGACGTTAAAGACAACTGCAGTTTACCGAAAAATTCTTTGTCTAAGATGCCTATGACATATTTCTCTTTAATAAGTTCAGTCCCTTTTACTCTTTTCAAAGTGCAAGATCCTGGTAGCTCATACAAACACCTAAATGATTCTGTGGGTCTGTGTTGCTGGGGTAGAAATGTGCCCTTATGTTCCACTTAGGCAGGGCCGGATTATTGGAGGGTCTTAAGCCCCGGGCCCCAGCTAAAAAGGGAGCCCTGGGCTTTAGCCCCTAACACCGGCACTGTGAGAGGGGACGGGGGGCCTGGCGCCAGAGAGACCCAGCTCAGTCTCTGTGCTCCGCCCCACCCCTGGACCAGCTGGCCCACCCCCAGGGGCGGGGCAGGTCAGGCCAGCCCCTGTTTGCTCTGCTCGGGGCCAGCTGGCTTGTGGCAAGGCCATCCAGCATGGCCTTCCAGGGCCCGTGGCTCTGGGGGGCTGCATCGAAGGCCTGCACGCCAGCTAGCCCACCCCCGGGCAGACAGGCCAGAATGGGGTTGGGGCGGGAGCACCCTCTCAGCCCAGGACCCTCCCCAGCGACAGGGGGCCCTGCGGTGAAAGGGGCCAGGCGGGGGGGGGGGGCAGCCTGGGGCCCCTGGGCCAGTTAATCCACCCCTGCATTTAGGGTGTGGGAATTTCAAAAGGACCTAAGGGTGTTAGGTAACAAATGTCCATTGACCTGCAAGTTAGCAACTCAACTCCTCTATTTGTGTTTGAAAAATCCAGTCTAAATATTGATCAGTTTTCTCTGTTACAACTCTATTCATTGCATCTCCTATGTAACTCTCTGTTAGGTTCTGGCTATGTACACACAGCTGACCTGTCCCGCAATAAATTGTTGTGGGACAAGCAAAGCGTTATAACTGTAATGCTTTCCCTCATTCACACAGAAAACCTTGTAACACAAAGGAGCATTCACATGCTACGTTGCATTTCCATTAGAAGGAGCAGTGCATGGTGGGCACCTATCCCATCATGCACTGCCCAGCCAGTCTTTAGGCTGACAGTGGGGCTCTCCTGCTGCCGAGATCTCTCAAGCTGCTCGCCTGGAACAGGAACAGGAGTTGAGTGTATTCAATCCATTAAAAAATAATTATCTGCATGGGCCCAAAAAAATGGTTCAGCCCAAAGGAAATTTTTGCAGATCTTTTATACTTTCCCTAAAATGAAACTCTTGAGTCATATTTAAATTCTCAAGTACAGTTTATGATCGTGTGTGGTTATATACACAAGAGCGACATTTCCTGCCCTGCAGTTACTGCTCCATGTTGCAAGCTGTGCAGAGCTGAGCTCATTGTTGTCCCAGGAAGGGAAGATTTTCCCTGGAGTTTCCCTGCAGGTAAGCAAAGCATGTCTCTGCCTCACTCCTTCAGTGGTGCTACCTGCTCAGCATGGTATGTCCAACAAGCACAGCTGCCCAGTGCATAGACAGATCACAGCTATGGCTTCATCACCTCCCCATCCCTTTGGGGAGTCTTGCACCTCAGGAAATACATGAAGAAAAATATCTCTGCATGTGTCAGGAGACTAGTAACAGCAAATGTAATCAGCTAGTGCACAAAGACACTGGGAAGGTAGCTTCTTGCTACAGCATGCAAAGACAAGGTACCCTGGGACAGACCATAGGATCCAGCCCTTCATGTATTCTCTAAACACCCACTCAGCTACTGCTTTGGAGGCACCTTTGGGACACAAAACCTAACTTCAGCCTAAAGGCTAAAGCAACTTCTGCATAGTGACTCTGTAGCCTGGGGCTCACTGCTGCTCACTGCTCTTTGGTCTGGGCACTAGGACCCTGGATTTGGCCAGTGGGATGGCATTTATGGATTTATGAGGTCATTGACAGGAATCATGGCAAACCAAAGAATAATCCAGCTACATCTCTGACGTAACTAAGGTCATTATTATTCTGGAAAACAGGGAGAAGTCTGGGAGAAACTACCCTAAAGAGGAGGAAACCTAAAAAAAGCCAAAGGGAGTTTGTACACATACAAGAAGGGAGAAAAAGGCTATTACCGATTCCTACAAAACTGAAATTGATCTTCTTTTTGATGCATTTAGGTCACTTGTTAAATGTGTGGAAACTATTGCTTTTGCTTAACTAAATGATCTCTGTGCATTTGACAGGAACAAATGCTAAACATGGATTGCGCTGTAAGGCTTGTAAAATGAGCATCCACCACAAGTGCACAGACAGTATTGGACAACAGCGTTGCATGGGCAAACTGGTAAGCAAGCTGCTTGGTACAAATTGAACAGACTGCTACACAGCTCACATGTGATCCATTAGCTCTCTGAATGCTGCGCTGTTAGCTATTGAATGTAGCTGATTGGTTCATTAGCTAATCTGGAATCAAGTTTCTTTCATTTAGAAAATGGCAATTACCACTCAAGAGTCTGAGAAAACAAATAGTTACTTTATTATTGTATGGGTGTAGGTTATGACCATACGTGGGTCAAATTAATCAAATCTAAATATAAGGGTTTTTTTGTTAATTAAGGTGGTATTTGCCACGCTATATGGTATGGATCTCTGCAAAGAATTAAAAAAAAATCATTACAGTGAGGTCTGGTTCAAGTTGTTGAAAATCTGTTAGTAAACATCCTGCAAATGTCATTTGACTGGTTTCTGTCCTCAAAATTTCTTGAAAACAATAATTTAGCTTTAAAAAACATAAAATACTTTACAGGGAAAATAAACTTCTTTCTTCAGATAAGTCTTAAGATAATCACTAATTATTAGTGATCAGGATGAAATTTAATGGTGGAGGCAGGGGCAGATTACTCCATATCTTCCTATTGCAGGGATTCTGCATCTTCCCCTGAAGCATCTTCTCCTGGCCACTTTTGGAGACAGAGAATACTGGACTAGCTGGACCCTGGATCTGATCCAGTCTGGCAATTACAATGTTCTTCTGTTCCTGTATTTCATGCATACTTAATGAAAAGAAGACGGCCTGTTATACTGTGAAAATCTAACCAGTTATGCACTCCCATGTGCAAATGCTCACATTTCATTTATTTTGAGTTTTGTAGCGAATATTTCACATACATTAATTTTGCAGGATAAAAAAGAAAATCAAAGCTTTAGAACAGATATAAGCTAGGAACAGATAGGTTGGAACTCTGGCCACTCTGAAGTTTTGTCATTGATTTGAATGGGGCCAGGAAATCCACCCATAGTCTTGCGGGGCCTGTTCCCTCTTCGTGTGTGTAAAGTAGTTTCTATTAATATTAATGGAGGTTATACATTAGGTAAAACATAATGTATTTAAACCAGAATTGTAGTCACATCCTGGGACCATCTGAGGCAGAATGCTGAGCTCTTAAGTATAGATGAGTACTGAAGAATTTAATTGCTGGTCTGGTGTAAGCTGAGTATTTAGTTCATAATAAGTGTTTCAGACTTCAGAAGAAGGGGTCCTGTCATTATATGCATTGCCAGCTAAAGCTGTGTTGATGGTAGTTTAGTTTTTATACAGGAGCAAAACAGCAAGACAGAAGGCCAACATTAGAACTGTGAGAAGCAAGCGCACACAACTCCATTTTAAGTCAGTAGAAAAAAGGTGCCGGTACTCATTACTTGAAAGTAAATTTGAAAAAATACCTCTCCCACCTCCTTCTTCCTGCACCACAACTCTTCTTCCAGCAGCACGCTCCTTTTCCCTGCTGATCCCATCCCATTCAGCTGGGCAGCGGGACCAGCAAACAAGGTGCCAGTACTCCATACTTCTGCGTATTGTCACAAAAAAGCATCAGTTTCCCCACAGGCATCACAACTGTGAACCCTATCATTCCCTTTCAGCTTGTGTCTTTATACAGGAGCACAATAGCAGCAGGATTAACCTACTATGCCTTTTCCCATCTGGCTGATGTCAATATAGCATCCTCCCTAAACATTTCTGTACTGGCAATTTGGAAAATGCCACTGTTATAATGGCATCACCAAATCATCAGGCTTCCACATTTCTTACTGTGACTTGAGCCTGTATGTAGCGTGGCTTACAGTAGAAATACAAGATAGTCTAATATAAGCTATAACTAGTGATAACTGTGTGCCATATTCTAGGCTAGTGAATTCCTGAACCCTTGGCCTTAGGCTGAAAAATGTATTATCCCAAGTTACGGTAAATGCTGAGTTCATAATGAATGAAATGTTTAGTTAACTGTGTTAAGAAAAAGAAAAGGCTTTGGCAGTTATACTGCGTCTCTCTGGGAAGAACATTTGAGGGCTCTCCAATTGTTTTGTTTGAAATCTTTTGTTACATAGGCCCAACTCCTACTCTAATCTCTCACTGCATAGGACCCAAAGAGAGAAGTGAATCAGGAAGTGACTAACCCCTTTGTGCACTGCAGACTGTGCTCTAACAGACTCTGTACATGGCATCACAAGGATTTTATATTCGGACAGGGCATAATGGGATATATTGACTGGCCAAATGTTCCTGTATGAGAGACAAAGAACTGAGCTACCACCCATGGGTTGTAGTAGAGGCTGTGAAGCAGCTTTGCATCGTGTAAGGAGGATTCCTGGAGAGAGTTGCTGAGCATAGCCTATTTATTCTGGCTTTGTACAAGGAAAGATGATTCATCTTTAAAGCCTTATTTGGGAACATGTATCTCCACCTGCCAAGGCTCCAATGTGGGGCATATCAATATGGGATAAAGACCCAGAGTCACAAGTACATCAGCAATTCCAGAAAGCTTTAAATAGTGTGGCAATAGTTTCCTTAGTTTAGTACAGAGGTGCTTAAACTGGGAATTGGGTCTCCTCAAGGGGTCATGAGGTTATTATGAAAGAGCACAGCTGTCATCCCCTCATACGTGCTGGACTGAGGCTGTCAGCCCCGTGCATGGCTGATAGCCAGAGCCCTTGGGAGTTGGGTGACCCCCAGCAACAGTGCAGAAGTAATGGTGCTATGGCATGGGGGGGGGTAGCATGGCATGGAGGGGTCATCGCTTTGGGGGGAGAGAAGGAGTTGTCACAGCCTGAAATATTTTCAAAGGGGGTTCCAGGAAAAAAAAGGAAGTTTGAGAAGGCCCTGGCTTAGAATATTCTAAACCTCCATTTTATGATCCGGCACTTCTGCTGTAAACTTCATTTAAACTTATTAACACTAAGTTTGCAAAAGGATGAAGGTAAAACAGGGTTTTAAAAAGAGGGTCATCATTCCAGAAACAGAAATGAGGCATTTGCAGTAAGCAAAATAATAAATCTCTTTCTCTGCAGCCTGCAGTGAAGGAGGTAAATGACTGATCTGTAACAGATAACATGTTTCTGCTCTCCACACTTTTTTAGTGAGAAATTAGGGTTATGTCACTCGCAGAACAGCTGAGATTGTTTCTGATGTTCAGTGAAGCTATATCAGTGACACATGCCTCATGTTTTCTTTCTCTAGCCAAAGGGATTTCGCCGTTACTACAGTTCCCCACTACTCATTCATGAACAGTTTGGCTGCATCAAAGAAGTGATGCCTATTGGTGAGTTTCAGTTGCTTTTCCTTTCAATCTAGCAAGGTCGGGAAACCAGAATGACAGTCATCAAAGCAATTCCTGCATTCAAAGTGAGAAGGGTGGGGCATGCCACTGATGCTAGGCAGGCCTCATTTGGGAAGAAACACCACAAGGCTTATACATTAAAATAACAGTGAGCTCTGCTGAATGCTGGTCTGACCAGGAGATTGAATTAATTATGCTCCCTTTCTCTGCTTTTCTACCTTCCTTTCTTTTCTCTTTTGGTTTTTACTGATTTATTCATTGTGTCTTCAGATCCAGAGGCCAGACTTTGCTCTCTGTTACACCAGATTCAGAAAGTGAAAATTTTGATCTTTAAAAAAAAAAATCAATTTTGAAAAACTTCCCCTGTGTGGTTAAGTTGACCCTTCAAAACTGGCAATGCAAAAACTGAAAACCAACCAAAATGGTTAATGTGATAGAATGTGTCTGAGAACAGCCAATGAGCTAATGTTTTTGCCTGTAGTTCCGTTCAAAACATTTTAAAAAAATGAAATGGCTGTAAATGGTAAGTGTTTCTGTTCAAAATATTCTGAGCAGCTGTTCTGTAAAACCAAGGATTGTCATGCTCTCTGCGACTTTAAAGATCCTAATATCTTTCCCCTCCCTCCCACTGTTGTGCTGTAGGCTAGCTGGTAACCACCCTCCACCCTAGAGGAAGCTGCATTTCAATGACATTATGAATTATATAGAGCCAGAATCTGGTCTCCATCACTCTGCTGTAAATGTATAGATAACAATTACCCTGATTTACACCTATGTAGTGGAGATGTACATTCAGAGAGTCCAAGACCAGAAGGGATCACTGTGATCATTTAGTCTGACCTCCTATATAACACAGACCACAGAACTTCCTCCAAATAATTCCTGTTTCAACTCGACCATATCTTTTAGAAAAACCTCCAGTCTTGATTTTAAACTTGACAGTGATAGAAAATCAGCTCCACAGTTCTTGGAAGTCCTTTGGGATGAATAGGTAAATGGAAGGGCCTGATCCTACAATGAGAACTGTGTCGACAGACCTTATTGACTCGACTGGGGCTCTGCTTGGGAACACGGGTCCTCTCTTGTGAGTCTCAGTGTAGGATTGGAGTCGTTACCTTTGCATCATTTTCTCTTTAACCGAGTGAAACTTTTGGCTGTTTTAAGATTCAGGAGAAGTGCTCAGCTCTCATAAAATGATAGCTATGTAGGGCTGGAAGGGCCCCCAAGAAGTCATGTAGTCCATACTCTTGTTCTGAGGCAAGACCAAGAGCATCCCCATCACATGTTTGTCCAACTTGTTCTCAGAAACCTCTAATGATTGGGATTCTACAACCTCCCTGTTTAAGTGCTTACAGTTATAAATTTTTCCTAATCTAATCCTTCCTAGTCGCAGATTAAGCCCCATCATTTCTTGTCCTACCTTCAGTGGACATGAGGAATAATTCATCACAGTCCTCTTTATAATAGCCCTTAACATATTTGAAGACTGTTATCAGGTTCTCCCTCAGTCCCAAAACAACATGCCCAGTTTTTTCTTTCCTCATTGGTCAGATTTTATTAACTTTTTATCATTTTTGTTGCTCTTCTCTGAATTCTCTCCAGGTTTTCCACATCTTTCTTAAAGTGTTGTGTCCAGAATTGGACACAGGACTGCAACTGAGGCTTCACCAGTGCTGAATAGTGTGGAACCATTACCCTCTATGTCTTATGGATAACACTCTTCTTAATACACCTAAGAATGAATTTCTCCATTTCTCCATGTATCCATTTCTCATGAACTACACTGTTGGCTCATATTCCATTTGTGATCCACTATAAACCCAGATCCTTTACTCCAGTACTACTTCCCAGCCAGTTATTCTCAGTTTTGTAGTTGTGCTTTTCCTTTTTCCATCTAAGTGTAATACTTTGCACTTGTATTTATTGAATTTCATCTTGTTGATTTTAGATCCATTCTCCAATTTATCAAGGTTCTTTTGAATTATCATTCTGTTTTCCAAAGTACTTGCAATCCCTCCCAGCTTGAGGTCATTTGCAATTTTTATAAGCATACTCGCCACCCCATTATCCATTAATGAAAGTATTGAATAGTACCAGACCCAGGAGTGTTCTCTATGGGATCTCACTAAATACACCCTCTTAGTTTGACAGTGAACCATTGATAATGAAACTTGAAGTATGCTCTTTCAACCAGTTGTGCACCCACCTTATAGTAAATTCATCTAGATTGCATTTCCCTTGTTTTCTCATGAGAATGTTATATGTCACCATATCAAAAACCTTACTAAAATTGTTATATCATGCCTACTGCTTTCCCCTTGACCCCTAGGCCAGTAACCCTGTCAAAGAAGGAAATTAGGTTGGTTTTGCATGATTTGTTCTTTGCATGGCTATCACTTACCATCCTATTATCTTCTAAGTGTTCACAAATTGATTATTTAGTCATTTGTTCCATTAAAGTATTAAAGTTAGGCTCCCCAAGTTCCCCAAGTTCTCTTTGTTCCCCTTTTTAAAATATGTAACATGATTTGCTCTTCTCCAGTCATTTGGGACCTAATTCTTTCCCTATATGTTGTTGGAGATAATTGGTAATGCTTCTGAGATTGCTTCAGCTTGTTCCTTAAATACCCACAATGATGCAAAGTAAAGCTAAACTCTTATGAGAAGATCCAATTCACTTCATGAACTGCTAATGATCATTTTCCTTTGATATACCCTTTATATACTGTGATCTTCCACTCAAAACAAAGATCACAATTTTCCAGATGATGAGATAAGGCCCATCCTTCTCTTGCTAAGGAAGTAGGAGCCAATCATAGAGTTTGTGGGTGGGAGGGATCAGGAAAGCAGAGGAGACTCATAGCATGATTGATGGCCTAAGGGTAGGTCTTCACAGAAATCAGGTGATGCAATTGCAGCATGCATGGGCATTCCCCAGCTGGTTTGCTAAAAATAGCAGGGAAGCTGCATTGGGTACAGGCAGTGGCACAAACTAGCTGTCAGAAAACAGTCCCACTTTGAGGTACAAATTCAAGCAGCTGGCCCATGCCATCCTGCCTGCACTGTTACTGATAGAAAGCAGCCTTAAACAAAGCTAGTTTGGGTATACAGATACGTGCCATCCCAATTGCAGCATAGACCTATCATAGAGGGGAGGGGCTGGGACCTAACAGTGGGAACAAGAGAAGATTATGTAGTGTCTCTCAGATGAGGAGATTTTAGTTGCAATGGAAGATGATTTGGGGATTCAGTCAATAGTAAGGTTGGGAACAAGGAATGAGTGGAAGTATTTCTGTGGGAATGATGACCTCTTTGTGACTGAGGGGGGATCAGAGACAGACTGGGGATCACAGGAAAAGATGGTCTCACTGGAAGGAAAGAAGGGGTAATGGAGGAGGACCAAAGTGTTTGTATACGGGACCTTGATGAGAACAGAGAGGAAACAGAAGCTAACAGCAAACGCCATTTCTATTATAACACCATGCTCCTTCACAGTGGTCCCGGTGGGTTGACCCCTACATGTTCATTAGGCACCTTGCCTAATGAGTGCCTACCTTGTTTAATTTTTTGTGTGCGTCTCCCCCAACATAAAGGGATGGGAAGTTATGTCTCTAAGTGAAGCAGATATGATGATGGGCACTTTCTGTCACACTTTTATCTGTATTTTGCTTCTTCTGTTGCAGCCTGTGGCAATAAGGTTGACCCCGTCTATGAAACCCTCCGCTTTGGGACCTCATTGGCACAGAAAACCAAGAAGGGCAGCTCTGGAAGTGGATCTGATTCACCCAAACGGAACTCTGTAATTCTTCTCTTTCATCTTCTCTTTAACTTTTGCAGAATCAGAGTGTATCCAGCCACAGTAGTTGTGCCAGAGTTTGCATCATAAAGCCCAAATTTAAGGGTATTAAAAGAAAAATTCATTCCAGACTAGAAAAAGGCCAGAAAACCCTTTTTTGTAAACAATGTTTTTAAAAATACTTTAAATATCCCTAAGAAAGAAAGAAAGAAAGAAAGAAAGAAAGAAAGAAAGAAAACAGGTTTTCTGTTTTACTTTGATTTGAAAACATTGACATTCAACAAACTACGTAGGCCAAAATCATTTCTGGTAATTTGGAGACGGGAAGGCAGGGAAGTAAAAACATAATAATGAAAATATTTAAATTTGAAAAGTCACTTGCATGTATACAGCACCAGCTTTAAAAGATGCACTGGTATCTTGCAATTTAGCTGTGAACAACAGGCAACGCATAGTCATACTGTTCTATGGATAAGTCAGGTACTGAATTTTAGCTCCACCCACTCTTTGGGTGCCGCAGCCCAATGGCACTGGGACCCATGATCTAGGTAGATCATGCAGGTAATTAGGGTAGCACATCACATCCCCTCATTCTCATTCCTGTGCATATTGGCCTGTCTATGACTTAGTACAACATAAAGCTGTTTTTTCAGAAGTGCTGAATTCTCACAACTCTCATTGAATTCAGTGGAAATTGCAGGTGATTGGGATCTCTGAAAAATCAAAACCTAGATGGGCACTTGTCTGGTAATATAGGAATAGGTGACTAATCACATGGTGTTGGCTTGCTTCCTTGTTTCATTAATCATGGCTGGAAACAATACATTGTATGGTGGGGAGTGATCCTTGGTCATGAATGGGAAGGGAGATGTTCAAGAGACAATCTCTCTGTTAAGGTGTTGTCTCCACTTGAGAACGGGAATTCCTGCCTTAGCATGAAATTCATTACACCAAGAGAAAGCTTAGAGGACTTAGACCCCAATTCAGCACCGTACTTAAACATGTGCTTAATTTTTAACTTGTGCTTTGATCCATCCCTATTCAGCACAGCACTTAAGCCATTATTTCATTGGTACATAAACAAGTGCTTAATTGCTGTGTTGAATCAGGGCCTTAATTGGTACAGATGGCCTTTTAAACAGGCCTTTTAACTCAATAGAAGGGGGGGGGGGGGAGAAATTCAAACCAGAAACTTATAATTCCTAAGTTAAAGCTTCATGGGAGTTATTAAATGACATGCCCTTCATCCAATGTTTTTTCTTTAAAAAGAAACAATAATTTTCTACCTCTTTTCAAAATCCAAAACCAATTCTAACACCTTTCACATTCTGTCATTGCAGTTCTTTCTTTGGCTTATTTAATTTATATTGGCACAGGAGATCTACAAATGTAATTATTACCTGCTAAATCAATAAAGCATTATGTTAAAAAATGAATGATTACTCAGGCATAGAAAACATGAATGCATTGTCAACTTGCCCTGGACTTTTGAGCATAACCAGATGGGGAGTGGGTGTGAACTACAGAATGCCAGCTATTCTCCCAGGGAGTCAATTTGTGACTAAATGTAGCACATGTCAGTGCTTAGATAATATAGAAAACCATAATGTAGAGAGACAGATACAAGAAACCCTAACTTCTCACAGTTAAATCCTAAAACAGCAGTGGGAGAGCAGTTACAGAAATACAGAAACTAAACATCTTCACTGTTGGTCCTCTGATCCCACATGTATGGTATATTGTTCCCCTGTGAGTCTTTTGTTTCATCACAACCTCCACTGAGATTGTAAATGTTGTACCTGTTTTGCCTAAGATACCTGCTGTGTTTATGCTGCAGTCACACAGGTATTAGATGCAAAGCAGGAACACACTCTTTATGAACTTATTGAGACCAATGTCTCAATAACATCTGGAATCTACAGCTATGTCTACACTTGCAAGTTAGGTCGACCTAAGGAGACTTAAGTCGACCTAACTTAGTCCCTGTTCACGCCAGACCTTCTTAAGTCAACTTAAGAAATTCCTTAAGTCGACTTAATAAGGACCGGCGGGTAAGTTGACTGAAGCCTTAGGTCAACTCCTTTGGTCGACATAAGCACAGTGTGGATGCTTAAGTCCACTTTATTAGGTCGACCTAAGGGCAGTTCAGGGGAAGCACTTTGTTAAGTCGATCTAATAAGGTCGACTTTAGGTCGACTTAAAGTCGACCTTATTAGGTTGACTTAACAAAGTCGACCTAACTGTTTGTAGTGTCGACATAGCCTACAGGTCCCTGTCTATGCTTTTGGAATGCCCGTAAAAAGAAGGTAGCCATATGCTCCAAATGGAGCACCTACCATTTCATTGCTTTCCTCAAAATGTAACTTGGAGTCTAGCCCATGTTTCTTTGGAGAAATGGTTTGAGGTAATGTAAACATGACACCAGTTTTCATTAAGGGTTTGATGGACTGATTCTTTTCAAGTGAAGCTTTGTATTTCAAAGTGAGAATATTTGTCTGGTAGGGCTTGATCCAAAGCTCATTGAAGTCGGTGGAAAGACACACACACTGACTTCAGTGAGCTCTGGATAAGGCTCATAATGCAGAGCTTGTCATGGTGCTGATATAATATTTAGCAAAACGTTTAGTTATAGCAGGATATCCTCACATTTTGACTGTGTTGTAAATGAAGTTTGAAGCCAAAGACTTTTTCCTTTTTACCCATTGCAAAGATTGAGGAGTTTGATGTCCAACGGGCCAAATTGAAAAGCTACAATTACTGGAAGTTTTAGTCTTGTGACTAGTTCGTGGGAAACCGAGGGACTCTGCCTTTACAAACTGTTGAAAAATAACAGTGATCTGGGATATCTTTTAACCAAATCTGTTTTCCATCTAGAAAGTCAATGTTCATCCTGTGATATTCCCCATAGTTTGTCTGGCTTTACACAGCATTATTGTCACTTAACATATATATTGTGATAGAACCTAAAGGCCTCAACCAGGTTGGGACTCCATTGTCCATGGCATAGTTTAAAAGACAAGCCCTAAGAGGTGGACAAGACAAACAAGGAAGCATGGGTGGTGGTGAGGGAGACAAGATAACAAAATGTTTTTGAGTCTCTCCAGCTCCCTGTTAACTCCCATGCCCCTTCAATATCCTTGGAAAAGAGGGAAGTTGGCAAAATAGAAGCAGTTATATTTACCTTTAGGCAAAATCTGAATATTTACTGTATTTGACATATCCAGAGCTATAGACAGAGAAGTAAGCAGTATTATCCTTATTTACAAGTTGGAAAACTGAGGATCATAAAAGCTAAGGCCCAACTTTTCAAACATGGATGCCCAAGTTGTACTAGAAATTTCTGCTAAAAGAAATTAGAGACATCTTTTTCACCTTCCTCTATAATATGGGGCACAGGTCACCTGCTGGTAGATTCTCTGTAGCTTGAAGCCTTCAAACTATGATTTGAGGACTTCAGTAACTCAGTCATTGGTTAGGGGTCTATTACAGGATTGTGGGGGGGAGATTCTGTGGCATGCATTTTGCAGGAGGTCAGACTAGGGACCCAGACAGGGCTACAGGATGCATGGGGGTTTCCTTGCTGCAGCGAAGGGCACAGAAGATCAGTAAGGAGGTCCTCACTGAACTCCTTCTGTATAGCTGAAATGGGTGGAAGGGTGCTCCTGGCAGAAACTGGTGGCCCTTCAGGTTTGTAAAACTGATATCTGTGGCCTTTGACCCCAAAAGGTTGGGATGGGAACCACTGATCTAACTGATTGCCCTATCTGAGGTCAGGAAGAAATTTTTCACCAGGTAAGATTGGCAGAGACCTTGGGGGGTTTTCACCATCCTCTGCAGCATGGGATAGGGGTCATTTGATGATTTGAACTAGAGTTCATGGTGGATTCTCTTGAACATGAAGTCTTTAAAACATTATTTGAGGTCTTCAGCAACTCAACCAGAGGTTATGGGGCTGTTACAAAGGTGGGTGGGTTAGGGTCTGTGGCCTGCAATGTGCCAGAGGTCAGACAAGATGATCGCAATGGTACCTTCTGGTCTTAAAGTCTATGAGCAAGCAGCTGTTCTATTATCATGTGAAAGAAAACAATATTTAGAAAATTGTGAAAGAATGCCACTTCATTGATGATGACCTTTAAACATAGCTAGAGTACATTTTTGTTTAGTTTTTAATTCTTGTGAGGCAAGCATAGGCCTGCAATGCAGTTGGCTTACTTGTGTGTACAGTATAATTACACAGTATCATGAAGAAATTAAATGGTAGAATGAAATCCTCAAAAGATCTTTTACAAAGATGTTAACAAGAAAAAAAAAAAGAAATCTTAGGAATATACACAAGGTACTAGCTTTTCAGACTAAAAAATGAGTCAGATGCCTGAGTTTATAGGGCTGTTTTAAAAATAATCGCGAAAGTACAGGAGCATGTTGAATTCAGAATCTGAATGTTCATGTCTTCTGATAACCTTATTTTGAGTAGCTTCTTGTTTCAATAGAGCTACTCATGGAGAAAGATGCTACTCAACTCAAGAAGAGGTGTCGGATTCTGACCCTTAAGGCAGGTCATCAGTTTGAACTTCTTGATTGACTGCTCAGGTCTGTGAAGACCCACTCAGCCGATCAGGAACTTCAATCCCAGAACACCACCCAAGCAACTGGGTAGCGCTGAGTTGAAGGGAGGCCTCCTGCCTTCGACTCAGCACAGTGGACAAGTTGGGAGTTAGGCATTTGAATTGCAGTATGCAAGTTATTTTAAGTTACTTGCGTATCACAGTTCAAGTGCTGCCAAAAAGGGCAGACAGTGTAGACCTGCCCTTAGACTGTATACTTTTGAGGCTGGAACTGTGTTGTCCTCTATGTTTGTATTGCACATAGAACAATGTCACTCACACTTATCCTGATTGGAGTCATTAGACACTACTGCAGTACAACTAATAAATAAAAGAATAACAACAAATGTATTTAGCTTTCACCTTTTTTTTAACTATGCCAGCACAAAGGCTACTAAAAAAAAGTAGGTGAAGTGATTATGTAACTAATTTCAGTAGGTTTTTCACACTTCTTCTCTTTCTTCTACAGCAAATTGGAGAAATTAAGGTCACGCTCCATAACAAGAATATGTTTATAAAATACTTATAAATAAATTATAGAGGTTTTAATAAATTGTCACTCAGTTATTATAGATTGTTATGAAGCATGCAGAAACCTATTATATACTAGACCTGGTGTTCATTTGGGTTTCCTGCTGCTTCCCATTAACTATCTGAATTGCCGCATTGGATTTCATGTTATCAGTAAATCTCTTCATGTTGAGTCCTTCCATCTCACAACACCAAGTTGCCACTTTATGTGATTTTCTTTCACCTCATTATTCCCTTTTTTCTTTATCCAGTCTCGTTATCTCTCTTTTTCCTCATAGACATCAGACCTGGCAGAAGTTCCTGAGGAAGCGGATGGTTCAGGAAGCATGGCTGATATAAATAGGAAACGCAGCAACAGTGGTGAGTTCTGGACCACCTCCTATGTTCAGATACACAAATGTTTCTTCTCAATGTGTGGTGTAATTATTCCTCAACCTTGGGCCACACAAGTAGAATGGGGTGAGAGATGAATTTAACCCAATGTTGACTATTCTTAGATCCTCAAGTGGGGGTGGTATTCCTTTTATTAGTTACAGGAGAGGTTTGGCCAAGAGTTTGGGAGCAGGAGTCTGGGGAGGTCTCTTTACCAGTGTTGCTTATATACTTGGCTTATTTATTAGGGGGACCGATTTTCTATAGCCAGTGTGACCAGATTTATTTGGCAGTGAACAGAGATTCAAGACATTTTGATTCAGTCCCTGGCTTGGCACAGAATTCCTGTGTGTGAGGCCTTAGCTGATCATTTAATATCTGTGTGCCTCAGTTCCCCATCTGTAAAATGAGGATAACAATACTTCCTTTCATCCCACTCTTTTGTCTTTCTTGTCTACTTAGACTATACACTCATCAGAACAGGGACTGTCTGTTACATGTATTCGTACAATGCCCAGCACAAGGGGTGCATCTATACTTGTAAATTAAGTCGACTTAAGCTTGCTTAAGTCAACTTAATTTACCCTACGTCTACACTAGTTTCCTTAAGTTGACTTAAGCAACTTGCTTAAGTTGACTTTATTTTCCTTAAGTCGACTTAATGAAAATCATCATTTACTTTTCTTTTTTTTTCTTTTTGAGTCCATAAGAAACTTTTCTCTGGGATCTGCATGACTTAGAGACATCAAAAAACTTGCTCAAAGAGATCAGTTTAAAGAACTTAGTATTTGTCAAACCTCCAAATAACCTGCTCAGCATGTTAATGATTCCTTTGATCGGCATTGGCTTCTTTTTATGATCCATCCTTCAGAGGACCCTGGTATAAATTATGCAGCAGTTGCTCCACATATTTCCTCTTAGTTTATTTTAATAAACTGCTTGTGTTGTTTGCACAAATCATGGAAATGGTGAGACCCTTTTCATGCTGTCTGAGTCCCCACGTGGTTTTCCTGCTGCTGTAAGAGCAAACAGATGGATTTCTGTTTTGTGTAGAGATAGACCACATTGCTGCTTTGGCCTTTAGTTTTATGTGTCTACCAGTAATAGTCAGAAAGCATGAGCTAAACAGAGATTGAAAGTTTAATGAACTAATATAAAGTATTCTTTGTGTATTTCTCACCACTGCATTGCTCCAGCTTTACAATGATATAACTCCACTGTTTCTAAATAGTTTTAATTCACCTTAAAAGTGGAGTAACCCAGCAATGAATCAGTATGGCGAAGTCTAGGAGGCACAGTGAACATGGGCTAGTTTATTCACATCTATAGATTTACTGCAATAATTTCAAAGGAAAATTGATTCTCTCCCATGCTAATGCACACATAGTATCAAATGTGCTCAGTTTACAAATAAAATGATGGATTTTCTAACTGCCAGCTCTATAAACTCACCCTGATCTCTACGAGCCATTCCTCTGCATGCATCATTACCAGTAATAAAAGTTCTGCAGGCCAACTTATTCTGTAACAGACACCTATGCAATCCCATTGCCATCAGTGAGTTTGTATAGATGTGCCTCGTTTTGGTATAGAAAACAATTTCTATGTAGTTCTGACAATGCACAAGGAATAGAATTCAGCTCATGCTGTCTTAGCTCAGTTAAATCTGCATTGCTAACCAGAGCAAAAAACTGTAGTAAGATTTTATATTTTGTCAGTGAGAAATCAGAAATTACCCTGAATATACAGAGGTAGTTGAGCTGATGAACAGAAGTCTATATTTAGATGGTCTATTTTTCAGGTTAGACTTGCACCCTGAAATTTTGTAGAGCCTTTTTTTATTATGAATGATATGTCAAGATGAGGTAATATCTGTCATTGGATCAACTTCTGCTAGTGAGAGAGACAAGCTTGTGAACTTACACAGAGCTCTTCTCTAGAACTGAAGAGGAGCTCTACGTAAGCTGGAAAGCTTATCTCTCTCATCAACAGAAGTTGGTTCAATAAAAGCTATTACCTCATCCAGCTTGTCTCACAAATATCCTGGGAACAACACAAGTATAATGCCACTTCCTATAAGTCTAGATCATTAATTAATTATTATCCAACCCACTACTCACCAGGACTTTTTGATTTAATCCACTGTTTTTGTGACTGCTTCTCCTCCATGCCCAAGAAAAAACAAATTCCTACAGAAAAATCTTCCAGCACATATATCAGAAACAAACCTTGGTCCCAAGTCTCCTAATTTGCACTTCACACAGTACAAGTTAAAATGGGAGCATTTTACACCCACTTTGCAGTGGTGTAAGCTTGTACCTAAGATGGCAAGCAGCCGAAAAGGCTGTTTTCTATAGGCTGACTCCTCAGCTTCCTCTACAGTCTACAGGTTCAAACTCCATCTCTGGTGGGGTTGGGCAAACCATTCAGATATGTGGCTAGACCAATAGCAATGAAACCGAACTTGAGCTTTTTCCAGTTAGGTATAGCAGAGGCAAGTTCACAAGCTGGCATTTGCACCATCGCTGTGCCATTTCTATTCAAAGTTCATTGAACTTTGCAGCTAGAACGTGGACCTGAATTTTTTCAAGTTCACCCTCCCCGATTCTGTATGTGTGTACTTACTGTGTCTCTCTTCCCTGTGGACCTGCCAATTCATCCCCTTCCCTATACTCAAAAAATTAACACTTAGTTTTCTGAGTACCTAGAAATACAAGTTCCAAAGGGGTAGCCGTGTTAGTCTATTGCAGAAAAACAACAGAGTCCTGTGGCACTTTTAAAGACTAACAGATTTATTTATCGCATGCGCTTTTGTGGAGTCTCCCACGAAAGCTCATGCGATAAATAAATCTGTTAGTCTTTAAAAGTGCCACA
>ML685756.1:1954955-2013672 GCA_007922175.1 Pelusios castaneus
AAATAAATCTGTTAGTCTTTAAAAGTGCCACAGGGCTCTGTTGTTTTCCTAGAAATACAACTCACTCTGGTAGTAGGAGATTTACTACCACAGGCTTGTTCAGTCTTTCCTATGAATGCCAAGACTCTCATCTGGCTTTCATTTTATGCTATGAAACACAATTAGGGAGGCAGAGAGAGATTCAGAAGAAGTGCTATCTTCCTGGTTTTTATTATTCTGAAAATATGAAACTAAATCACAGAGAAAGGAGACAAAATTACACAGACCAATCACTAATAAACTGGCTAGGATTGCGTTTGGAGACTTTTGACTCAGAAAGTATATCATTCTAACAACAAATGTAAGCAACTCCAGGACTCAACTTTTCTAAAAGTCACTTAGGTCCAGAACAGCTGGTGGATTCCATCTACTAAAATAACATCTAAGCTTTGCCCAGAAGTAAAGGACACCCATTCTCTAAAAATTAGGAAACTGTTCTTAAAAAGTGGGATGTTAGCACGAAAGGCACCCAAAACAAAGGTGTATAAATCACCCTGTGAAACAATTACAGTAGATTCAGCTAAATTCTGATACCCTTGTTAACCCAGAGTGAGACCTCATTCTTTAAGTAGACCTTCTGATTTCAAATCTGTCTGAGTAAGGCTGCCAGAATCTCATTGGCTTGGGAGTCCAGGGCTGTATTCCCAGTTCCACCACTGACCTGCTCCATGACCTTGCTCATTTCACCTCTTTCCCTTCCCACCTGTTATTTTATGGGTTTTGAGGATTATCTTGTACTATTTTTTTTGTACAATGCCTAGCACAGTGGGCCCCCTGACTTGGCTGGGGCCTAAAAATGCTATTGCAATACATATGACTGATTAATAAAAGGACATTTTTGAGAGAAGTAGCAAAAAAATAAGAAAAGGGGATTAGGTTACGTATACCCACACACACACAATCTGTCTCCAGCCCTTTCTCTCTAATTTCTCACTATCTTTCTCAATAATATCCTTTTACTAAGAATATTTACAAATATAATAAATAAAAGGTAAGCTTCATGAGGTGAATGGCCACCAGCTGTGCCTAAAAAGTTATTTGTTTTGTTTTATTTCAGTGTTTGCCTACTCAGAAAACGGCACAGCAGACTTTGGAGAAGAATCCAGGAGGATAAGCACCCTGGTATGGGCAAAGACTTTTGTGAACGATTAGTGGAAATGTTATTTGATTAAAAGAGAATTATTTTTACAGAAAAGAACGTGGCTGAGCATTTTAAAGTGGTATAATGAACACAAAAGTTATGACATGTAAGAAAGAGCAATGTGAATGTGATTACAATGGAGCAATCTTAACAGCTGGGACAGCATAAAAAATGACACTGTACAATCCAGAGTCTGACATCATTTGAAAAGAAGCTGTGTCTTTTTGCTGCTTTGAATATGAGTCAGTGACATGAGGCAGTTGTGAAACAGGCTAATATTATTAGCAGGAATGTTGCATGGAAGACCCAGGAGGTAATTGTCCTGCTTTACTCAGCACTGGTGAGGCCTCAGCTGAGTATTGTGTCCAGTTCTGGTCATAACCCTTTAAGAAAGGGGTGGACAAACTGGAGAGAATTCAGTAAAAAAAAAAAAGTACAGAAAATCTGACCTATGAGTTTTAAAAAACTGGGGATTTTTAGTCTGGAGAAAAGTAGACTGATAGGGGCCCTGATAATAGTCTTCAAATATGTTAAGGGCTGTTATGAAGAGGACTGTGATCAGTTATTCTTCATGCCTTTTAAGGGGAGGAAAGGAAATAATGGGCTTAATCTGCTGCATAGGAGCTTTAGGTTAACTATTAGGAAAAGCTTTCTATTCTTCTGGGGTGTGGGGGAGGGGGGGTTGTGGAATCCCCATCATGGGAGGTTTTTTATACCAGGTTGGACAAACACCTGTCAGGGAAGTTTTAGGTTTACTAGGTCCTGCCTCAGTGCAGGAAACTGGACTTGATGCCTTCTCAAGGTTCCTTCTAGCCCTATGGCCTTGGGCACGCAGCATGAAGTCCTTACTAGACGGCAGAGAGCACTTTTTTTTTTAAAGATCTCCCCCAAAAGACTCACAATTGTAAAGTATACAAAACTCTGTTTATCTGCTTCTGAAGGATGAAGGGCTGAGTCAGCTCTACCAGAACTTGAATGTGTGATTCTAGAAGGTTGAGTTATTGCAAACTTCAGAAGTCTGGTTTATCCCTTAATACATTTATTTGATTGAGAGTCAATTGTGCATTTTGTCCCTTTGTCTGTAATGGGATGAACCAAAATCCTATATTGAAAGGCCCCAAATTTTAATAAAGTTCAGATCTGGAGCCAAATTTTGCATCTCAGTCCCCATTTCTATGCAGGGCATAGCAATTCTGGCAGCCAGAAACTTAGTTTCTCATATCTGTTTTTTCCCCTGTAAAGGAACCTCTTTATAAAGACACACTACAAATGAACACCTATGTGGCCTTGTACAAATTTGTACCACAAGAGAATGAAGACTTGGAGATGAGGTAAAGAAAGACATATTTACCTATTGATTTGACCCATGAAAACTGAGACAGGGCAAATTCATAATAGTGTTGTACTTTTAATTCTTTTTTTTTTTTTTTTGCTATGCATGTTTCCATTATATTTGTTATATAAACATGGTCTTGCATCTATCTAGTTATGTTCCTTTTCCTCTTTCCACTTGTGAAAATGATATAAAGTTGGGGACAAGTTTATACAAAGAAAATAATGGGTAAAATTTTCAGATCACTTAGGAGGTGAAGTCCAGTGACTTAGGTGCTTTTGAAAATTATGCCCTAAATCCCATTCAATAACTTCTAAGAAGATTTAGTCACCTGAGAGATGATGTCTCTTCTAGGATGGTTGAAATTTCTCTGTCAAAAAATTTTGATAGAAAATTGGATTTTCAATTAAATAAATATTTTTGTGGTAAATTTCTGTTTTCTTTGACATTTTTTAATTTTTTTATCAGAAAACAAGAAATTTTGTTTTGTTTTGACCATTTTCCCCCCAGTTTTCAGCAATGAAAAAACTGGAAAAAAAAATAGGGTGTTAAATTGGAGGTGAACAAAAAATTAAAAATTTCCACAGAAAAAAGAATCCCAATTTCTGACCAGTTCTAGTGACAATGTTGGAAGTTTTACCAGTTTTATTTAACTGATTGCTCCCTTCTCCCCCTCCTCGGAGACTTTGTCTCAGGAAAAGGGAATGATGAGGATCTCAAGATGGTGAATGGCTGCCAATGTGTTTTCATGTACAATACATGGAAGGTTGGTTTGAATTACAAAAACATCTAGTTTAAATATCTTTTCTTTAGCACTTTTTACTGTAAGTCGGCACTGGTCTTGCTTTGTCCAGTCTCACAGGGCCTGTTCCAAAGCCCCACTGAAGTAAAAGGGAATCTTTCCATTGATGTCAGTGAGCTTTGATACAGGCCCCCAGTGAGCAGTTTGTTGCAGAGATTTTAATAGGGTCTATGAGTGCTGTCTGTTTTGGGCACAGTTTACAAAACAAGTCAGCTCTCCTCACGATTTATTCAAGAACAAAAGGATAGGGTGCTGACTCAGATAAAAAATACTTACAAAGTCACTTGAGAGAAGTCCCATTATTTAGCATTTCCCAGTTTTCAGCTGTGAGTATTTGTTGAAGATGGAGCTACTGTTCTGCATGGCTGGCATTTTCCCATGCTTGCTTTGTTTCAGGTGTGGTAACTGCATAGAAAATAGCCACATGCAGAATGACATTTGGTAGGAATCCAGAGCCTGACCATCTAAGGCTATGTCTACACTTACAAAAGCTAGTTCGAATGAGTTAATTCGAACTAACTAATTCGAACTAATTTTAGTTAGTTCGAATTAACTTAATTCAAACTAGCATGGCCCCACTAGAATGCTAGTTCGAACTAGCCATGTCCATGCAGGGCACTTGCTTAGTTCAAATTAGTCAGTTGCATGAAGGTCAATCTGCCGATTAGTTCGAACTAAGCAGTTAGTTCGAACTAATATGGCCACATTGGCTTAATTCAAACTGTTTCGAACTAAGGGTTAGTTCAAACTAAGCAATCGAATTTATTAGTTCGAATTAAGGAAGCCCTTAATTCAAACTAATGAAAGCCTAGTGTGGCCAAGGCTTAAGTTAGTTCAAATTAAGCTTCCTTAATTCCAACTAACTTGCAAGTGTAGACATAGCCTAAGTGTTCTGCACCTTGGACTCTCATTTTGCATTATTGAGGTTTATACTCACTCATTCAATTAAAAAGGAGCACCATCTTAAAATGTAGTGTAACCACTCTCCTCAGGATTAATAATAACCCAGCATCTTAACATCCCCTGCCAGAGCTCTCTCACACTCTTACAAGATGTAAAAATGCATCTTGAAGTCCTCGCTGAAGGCTGATAAACTAGGACTGCTTTGAAGTGTTGAGATGCCAGCTAAATTTCCGAATAGTACCATTTGTTATGATAGTGGGTTTTGGTGTATGGCCAAAAGCCATCACAACTAAGACCATAAACAGACATCAGATAGCAATACTGTTTCGTCACTACTGACCTAGGCTGAATTCACACTGGTCACTGTGGTTTCATTTTCATTTAATCCAAGGGGAATAAAACACCTACATGCTTTTGAAAATTCCACTAGTCATCTGTGTGCATCTTTAGATGCTTAAATACTTTTAAAAGCTGCCCCTTCTTAAAAAGTAAATGTTGGCAAGGATTATTATCCCCATTTAAGAAGAAAATAGAGACAGAGAAATTAATGACCCAGTCCCTTTACATTAAAGGGAGTTGGTCCAGCCTTTGAGTGGGCTTAGCCAGGAATCGAACCCAGGGCTGGTGCTGTTACTGGAGCACACTGTCCAGCCCAGAGATGGGAAGCATTCTAGTTCTGTGCTGCCATCACAATTGTATGATGAGATCAAGATAAGATGTGAGGAAAGCTGGAGAAATTAAGAGAAATTTGGTTATTGCCCATTAATTTCAGTGAATTCAAAATCCTCATTACCCCAAGAGACAAGAAAGACTCACACCAAATAGGACAGATCTCTTTGGAGCTGGTCACACTGAGAAGTGGGCACATTTTACTCCCAAGGACTCATTGTGTGATCTTTATGTGACAACTTGATGCAGTGTCAAAGTGGGTCTTCAGATGTCTGTTGATCTAAAGCTGCACCATTAGGGATGAGCCCAGCAGACTCAAATATGGTTAGTTTGAGAGGGTTAATATTTCTGGCCAAAATATCCTCCCAGCCCTAAGTAGGACCTGGTCAGCTGGTTTATGATACTTAGCAATTACATCATGATGCCATGCATTATAAAGGTAAATATGTCCCAGCTGAATCAAAAAGACATTTCTGGGTAGAATTACATCCCTGCTGATTAATTACATTTGTCAGTTAAATAAAACTGTTTTCCTGCTGCCTTCCTTTAGCAATAACAGCATGAGAATATGGTGGATAAGATTTTGTGTCCCAATAATATTTAATGCCTTCATGTAACATAGTTACAAATGTATTTCTAAGCAGTTTCAGACTAAATTGGAAGCAAAATACATCACTTGGGAATTGTCATATTATTACAAAGATATCTCTGTAGCAAGGAGGGGAGGGGATTGTGTAAACTAGAGCGTCAGATTCTAATTGCTGAGGTACTGCGAAATTTGGTTTAATATATCCTTTACCTGTTCTGCTAAAGTCAACAGCAAAACTTCCATTGATTTGAATGAGGAGTAGGACCCAGATGCTGTGTGGATCAAATCTTAAGGCCACGTTGTGTCTGACCATACAGTGAATGAATATAGGGGAGAGTTGAAGAAAACTTCTTTCTGCCAAGTGCCAGCTATGTAATAGCCAGGCACAACTGTAGTTTTTCCATTCAAGGTAGCACACAAACTCCTCCATTTTAGCCCTATTAGTGCAAATCACATCAAAGGAGATGGGGAGGAAAAGTTGGTCATGGCCATATGTCCCCCAGCGTCCCAGTAATGCAATCCTCACCAGTCCCTGGCTCACTGGCCAGAACACAGAAAGGAGAAGACAGCGCCATTCTATAAAATCCTCCCACTCTCCCACTCCATGCATCAGATTGCTGGGCCAGAGAATATGCTTGTGAGACACAATCCCTCTGGGTTTTCCCCTTGTTATTAGACTCTGCTACACCACCTCTAACATGACCCAGGGTGGAAAATATGCAGTGCCAAATCCTCTATATATCGGCTTAGCTCCATTGACTTCATTCTGGGTCTTAACGTTAATGTGGGCGTTTGTTCCCATTCAGCTGCAGGTAAAAGTGTTACAGCTTGTGGGAGTATCAACAGAGTCGTTCAGGACCTAATTGCTGTGCCCTGGCACCAAATACACAGAAGAACTCAATGGGACAAATTTTGCAACCAGTTACAATGGTCCAATCACCTTGACATCAATGGGCTTTGCACTAGTATTACTGAGAGCAGAGTTTGACCCACTCTTGCCTGGAATATGGAGATTTTGCTTCTATGCTGGTATCTGACTTAGGAAGTTCTCATTGCTTCACGGATCCACATGTTGTGATTAATCAGACATAATGACCAAGGCTGGGTTAGCTTTATAGTAGCATTTCACTGTGAATACTGATGGGCTGTTACAATTAAGACACATGTTAATCAACATTCCCTACATCTATTTTTTCTAATTACAGACCAGGTGATATGATCACATTGCTCGAGGACTCTAATGAAGACTGGTGGAAGGTATATGCCAAAGTCTCTATAACCTTTAACAAAGTAAATTAATGGTATTTGTAATTAGTAGGAACGTCATTCTTCCATCAATGTGCTTGCTCCATAGGGGAGAATTGAAGACAGAATAGGATTTTTTCCCGCTAATTTTGTTCAGAGAGTGCAACAAGATGAAAAAATTTTCAAGTGCATCAGAACATTTATCGGATGCAAGGAACAGGGACAGATTACGCTGAAAGAAAACCAGGTAAGTAAAGTACACTTGTATACCCAGTAATCTGTGTACCCAATAATCTGCTTGATTTTATTAGAAGTTTTGGATGTGAAAGGAATCATTAGCAGACTCTTCCACAGTACATAGCATTTTTTCAGTAATTATTTTATTTGTATTGTGGTAACACCTAGTGCCCAGCCAGGATCATGGCCTCATAGTATGTACACTATGGGCCAATTTTCTTGTACCCTTTCCCATAAGGCTATAACTTCCAAATGGCTATAAATAATGTCTGGCACTGGTCTCTAAACATGAAACCCTCCTGTTGGCCTTCTTTCGTAATAGGATTGTATTGGAGCTATCAACAGGAGCAGCTCATTGTTTCAGTTCAATATCTGAGATGAATAAAGGTGAACTAATTTGTCCTGTCTGTCAACCTCTTAATTTCCTTTTAGTAAAGGCAAGCGAACTTGTCTCACTTAATTCTGAACCCATGCAAACATTGAAGTTCAAGTTGAATGCTATGGGGTTCTCTTTCTGTTTGGAGAGGCTGAGGAAAAAAGTAAAGAGGGAGAAAACATATTCAGTGAAAAAAACAGTAGGCAGAATGAACAAGTCAATGCAGAGAGATGCAAGAAAAGAAGTAGAAACTGAGAGCACAATCTAATGAAGGAATAAATATGTTGGGGGTGGTGTCAAATTATAACCAGCCACTGCAGAAACATGTAGGAAAGGAGGTGCAAGGAACCTCTGCGCCACCTTGCACAACTTCCACAAACATCATTCAATCATAATTCCTCCATGAATACTACTCTTTGGCTTGGATCTCTCCCTGAGTTTGTTGGAACCCTACACAGGGCTGTACTTAACTGGGACAAGTCTGGATCATTGACCTTTTTTGTAAAAATTTTTAAAATGGCTTTTTGACAATATGCAATTTTTGTGAGGAAAATTTTAGTTTTTGCTAATGTTTTTCATGAAAGCATTGTTTACTTTTCAAAAATCATTTAAAAATTTTCTTTTAATATTCCTCTCACTTTCAGTTTCTCTTTTGCCACTGTCAATAGAATAAGGAAAAGGAAGAAAAATGTAGAACCGTGATTCATTTGAGGAGATTGATCTAATCAAAAAAATCAGTGGAGAATTCTGAATGAAGTGAAAAAAATTTATTCCTTTTGATATATTTTTTGGAAAATACTTAACATTTTCCACTTCTGGACACAAGTGAGGCCAATATACATACTATACACAGGTTCATCACTTGTGCCACAGTAGCTTTTGAAGGCAAAAGAGAGATTCTTCAGCCCAAAGATAGAGTGCAGGCTTCTCTTTTGCTAGAAAATTACATAATTCATTTAACAAATTAAGGTAATTATATTCGCACAGATTCTCCTCATTTTACATAGATGTAAATTCACTGGGTCAGATTCTGTGCTGGCACAGAAGACATACTAAAAGCATTTGTGACGACGAAGTCAGTATATTTAAGTCAACAGAGAGCTGGCCCATTGAATTTCATATGAGCTGCTCATTTTCTAATACGGTGCTTAGCACCAGGGGATTTCTTACTTCAGGATACTCCTTTCGATGCTTGAACATAACTCCCTGCCACCTTTGTGGGAGTCATGTATGCACACCAAAAAGTGAATGTACAAGCCATAAAGTGCTCAGCACCAAAAATAAGGACATTTTTGTATGCACAATATTACATTAAATCAGCAGCAAAAATTCATAATCATAGACAGGCAAAAATACAGGCTATTTTTAGACAGGCAAAGATGTTTTCAGTATCCTGGGCAGATCTGCTTGTTTCTTGGCTTTGCATGGTTTCAAACACTTTGAGTTTCAGGTTCATCTAAACCTTCATGGCAAAGCTGATGTTAAAGGTATTACTACAGACCTGCAGAAACGGGCCTCTCAGATCAACAGATGAAGGCTAGCCAAGCTCTCACTAGCACTTTAGAAACAGCTCTCTAGACAGCACGTGGACATTGTAGCTGGGATTTGAGCTTGGAAACCTAGGCTGCGTCTACACTACAGTTTTCTTAAATCGACTTAAGCAACTTGCTTAAGTCGACTTAAGGAAAATAAAGTCGACTTAATAGAAATTAAGTCGACTTTATTAAACCTAGAATTACTTCGACATAAGGCTTAATTCGACTTTTTAAAGTCAAATTAAGCCAGTATAGATGTGGGGTAGCCCTAAATCAACTTAGAGCTACCCCAGGACTACACCAATGCCCTCCCTGCCGGGGGGGCACAAGGGGAGCCTGGCATTCCCCCTCACAGGGCAGGGCAGAGCTCTGCCCACCCTGCCCCTATGCCCTGCCAGGGTCCCTGTCCCCCTTTGCCCCATTGTACCTATGTACAATGGGGCAAAGGCTGAGCCCCCTGGCACTGGGCAAGGGGTGCCCCCCTTGCCTTGCCCCCGTGGACCTGCCCTAGGTCCCCCTAGCCCCTAGAAGTCGACCTACATGTCCAGTGTGGACGCTCTAGGTCGACTTTGTAAGTTCCCCCCAAAATCGACTTAAAATTTAAGTGTAGACTCACTAAGTCGACTTAGTTAAAGTCGACTTAAATTTCCAAGTGTAGACATAGCGCTAGGGAGGGGGATGGGCTTCAGAACCTAAGCTCCAGCCCAAGCCACAACCTCAAGGCACTGTAGTGTCTACTTCATTATTTTTACAGTCTAGGGTGAGCCTAGCTCTTCCAGCTCTACTGATCTGGCCTAGGAGGCCTTCTTCTGTGGTCTGCATAGACAGATGCTAAAGGGGAGAAGGGAAATGGTACGTTTTGCTCTTTCCTCTTTTTGCATTGTGCAAAAGGTTTTGCTTCACAAAAGAGCTCTTGAAAAATTCATTATGAAAGATGAAACTCAGCCTGGGAAAAAAGCATTCATTAAAGATATCCACGTGTTTTATGTTAGGGTTCAGTGACAAACTTGTACAGGTTGAAACTGGTTCAGAAGAACATTTGTTATATAGGGCTCAATTCTGTACCTGCTAGAAAACTGTTGTACGCAATGTTGTTGCCACATTCATCCTAGGATGTTAGAGAGACAAGGTGAGTGAAGTAATATCTTTTATTGGCCTAAGCTGCTGTTGGTGAGAGAAGTTGAGCCAATAAAAGATATTACCTTCTAGAAGAAAATAAGTGTTATGCCATTGATTTCTGAAAAATAGGAGCAGCCCCGTGCTTTTGAATTTGAAACCAAACCTAGCTAACTTTTGCAAGTTTTTAAATTTCGAAACAAAACTCTTGCATGATACTAGTTGTGTAAACACTTTAATCTGAGATTGTCCTTTCACCTGGATGTGAAAATCCTTCTCTAGCCTGAAATGTCCAATCCAGCATATTAGTTCAATAACACATATTCTGCAGACTTATCCTTATATGTTAGCAGGTCTTAAATGAACTTGTACTTAAAAAAAAGTCTGCATTTTGACACACATCTAGATATACATTATACATTATACAATTTATGTTTGGAAAATAACATTAACAATTAAAATTAATATTTTTACCATAATGGCCTTTAAATGACAATAATAATAATAATCTATTGTTTGAACCGTAGTTTATTATTCTCCCTGATTTCCTATTTAAAACAAAGGAAATGAATCCTGGAAAAAAGCCTTGAGCCAGATCTTCAACTCATTTAAATTGGAATAGCTTCATTGAAGTCTATAGTGCTATACCAGTTTATGTTAGCTTATGATCTGGTTCCCTGTGCTTCAAAATAGTTGAACTGTGATCAGAAAGGTCCTAAGTGGCAAAGAAATTCATAACCAATGCGAACAGTCAGTCTTTACCCCAACCATTTACTTCTTGGCTATGCAGATGCCTTTTAAAGGGGGAGTTGTCGTTTTCTATAATGTACAGTTCAGCAAATCATAGAAGAGTAATTAGAGAGATTCTGAAAAACAAATCAAAAGAATCGATGAATTTATCAAAATGCAGCAATTTAATTTTTTTTTTTTTACTACATAAAGGACCTTCCAGAAGAGAACCACTGCATTTAATACAACTACAGAACTTAGTGTCTATAGTGACTCTTGTCTTGATACTGCTACCTGGCTATACTGTATGGCTGTGCAATTGTTGCACCCGAAGCCAATAATCGATAAAATCTCAGGGCCTTGTACTGACACAGCATTAGTCCTTGCTGTTCCTAAACACACTGAAACTCATGGAGCATGCTCCAAGCTTAGCCTCCAAACACATAAGCCTACATTTTCAAAAATAGCCAGTGAATGTAAAGGGAAGACTGTAAAGAGATCTGATTTTCACTGGGAAGTTGCTCAGCACCATCTGAAAACCAGGCTGCTTTAAGGTATCTCAGAAACCCAAAACTGAGGTCTCCACACCCAAACACTAGCCATGTTTGAAACTTTAGGCCAAAATAACTTCCCTTGGATAGATGGAGGGCAGATCCCCCTGCAGGCCATTCTGGGAGCTAAAGTCTCAATGTCTTGGCAACATGAAATCTGTACCCTTATTGGATGAAAGGAGCTGGATACCACAGAGAATTGGGAATGGAGTCTGGAGCAGGCAACAGTATATTAACAGTTCAAACCCAGCCTGGATTGGTAGTCATTACTAGCTGAACTTTTTTTGGTGACCTGTGTGAAACAAGTTGGTGCTGTCAGTTCAAATGCTAGGGAGCTAGTGGGCACAAAAACCATCACCACAAATGGCATCCTGGCTGGCAGTTTCAGTCAAGAGGCAAAAGGAATGAATGGGCACATAGACCCTCCTTCAGTCAACAGAGTTAATGCTTTCAGGCCAGGACTGAAATGAATTGGCAGAACAATGGAGGGAAACTTACACGGTCATACCAGTTTTACAGCTAAAGATCTTTCTGATACCTTTCTAAAGTTCTAAATTCCCACTAGTTAGAGTCATGAGTTTGTATCCAAATTACTCTTCTATGGAAACCAAGGTGTGGCATGGCAATGAGAAATGTAATTTAAGGACACAAAGGAGCCAAGGGGACATTCTGAGGTGAATATCAGGGAAAGCTCAGAGTTGCTTTTTGAGAAAGGGAATTTTCCCCTTAAGCCTTTTTCTCTGATGGCTAAATGCAAAGTACAGGACTCATGTGAGTTGGAGAATATTAATAACTGTGTGGTTTAAAAGATCATTTCCTAATGATTTATCTTGCCCATCTGTTAAGGGAAAAGTGATGGACTAGAATTCTTCAGGGTCAGAATATGTTGACAAGTTCAGGGAACAGACCAGATCCCAGCAGTTTTTTAAAATAGAATGGAAACAAAGAACTGGGAAATGACTTTCTAATATTAGAGTATGGTTTCTGCTGGGACCACCTGCTTTCTCAGAAATCACTTGAGAAATGGTCACTCACACCAATTCTAACCTCTGAACCACCGGCAGTTTTTCAGAGTCTGTTTGTGTTGCTAGTTCACTGGGGAGTTGCTTCCCAGATGCTCTCTTGTTTTGGCAGTAGGGTAGCCTCCCATGCATGAATAAGCCAGCACATGGAGTGGCCATTTTATTCAGATTTCAATTTGATACTAGCAGTAGTCTCTCACTTCCCCCCATAGCCACAACATTGGTTTGCATATCAGCAGCAATAGTTCTGGGTGGCAGCTAAGGCACCGTGCAGAATCCCAATCTATTCTGACAGCTGTTTTAAATAAGGAGCTCCAGTCTCCATTAATTTAGAAGCTATTTACAGTGCTTTGACTTCCCCAACTTCCATCAAGTTACTCTTGATTTACACCAATGCATGACAAAAATCAGGTGCAAGAGTTACAACGCGAGGCCAATGCTTGAGGCTGACCAGCTCTGGCCAATGCAAGCTCCAAGAGAGTTGAGGGAAGATAAAAAAAATACCTTAAGACCTTTACAGTCCCCTGGCCCTTAAGGTTGCTAGGAGCTGATTTGGCCTTCTATGCAATTTGTAGCATGTTAAGGGTGGATCTTAGTCTAATCCCAGTTGCTGGGTTCAACACAGCGGTAACTGGATGAAATTTAGTGGTCGGTTATATGTGGGAAGCCAGAATCGGCAACTCAATGCCTCCTTGTAGCCTTAACCTCTCTAGCTGCCACAGTTTCAGACAGAATGTTACCATGAGCAGCCCTGGGCGCTCTGACAGGAACTAGCAGCACAATCTAAAACCTTTTGAAAGCCCAACCTGCCATCATCCCGTTATTGCAGAAGAGGGTAAAATGAGACTTTTCTGAATATGTGACTGTGATTTTATTTTACCAAGGAAGAATTATGTCCATTCAGAATTAGGCATCCAAATATCTTGGAGGATTTAGGTCTATATGTATGTACAGCACTTACCAGAATTAGGCCTTAAGCTGAGACAAGGCATTTAGGAACTATGGTAACATAAATAATTATGCTGCTGGAAATTATGCAGTTAGATACATTTTAGGGCCATGAATTCGTTGTGCATCCTCTGAGTAAGTATAACTAAATATTGCAAATACTGGCAGCATATTCTCCCCTGTAGAAAAACAACACCATAGATAGACAGTTCAGCTGGGGTGGCATCAAGGATGCAAGAGATCACGAGAGACCTTTCAGTAGTCCACATCGCTGCAATCGACACATCTCTTTTATGCCTCACTTTTGAATCCTGTTTGATTTCAAGGGCTTATTTCCTGAAGCAGACAGATCTTAGCACCACATTGTACCCTGTTGGCTTAAATTTTGGAAAGTGATATGATGTGGTGTGTTTGTTGGTTGCCCTCTTGAGACACTTTACTGATTCATAGAAGGCAGTGGCTCAGTAATTTATAGAAGGCAGGCCTCTCAAAAGTGACTCAAGCTGTCCCTTCCAAAACCGCACCATATAAAATCACTAGTCACTTCAGAGAAAATGTTATTTAGCGTTTAGTTGAGTGCAGATGCTTCACTCATGATTGGCTGCCAATGTCATAGGCACTATATAAATAAACACAAAGTGAGAGTCCCTGATTCAAAACTCGCCATCGAAAACAGCACTCCCATGGATGTCCATGAAAACTGTACGTGTGTATTGACACTTCAAAAAGAAACAAGTGTTCCCTTTATGTATGGAGGTGGAATTTCTTACCTTCTGAGCTGATATATAAAGGGGACCGCTCTATTTACAAGCTTTATAATCACAAAGCCTCACCCACACAGTAAGTATTCACTCACAGAATAAAGTGGCTGTTGGTCACAGCAATGGGTTTATTTATAAATTTCTTCCCCTCTTTACCTTCAGATCTGCGTGACTTCTGAAAAGGAACATGATGGCTTCATCAAAGTTTACTGTGGGAAGAAGAAAGGCTTTGTCCCACTAGACGTCCTAGAAATCATCTGATTTCAGCAACGCACTTGCTGCAGTAGGAAAGCTTTGCAGGCAATGCCTGTCTGCCTCATCTCACACTGTGTCAACCCAGATGGGCTGTCTTGCAGATGATCAGGGATTAGTGAGACAACCGCAGCAACAAAAAAAGACACTTAGACTGTTATGGCAACAAAAAATAAAAAGATAAGAGGGTTGATTAAAATATATATATATATCAGGAAACCTCCAGGGGGGAAAGGGGGAAAGGAAAATAAAAAGAATAAGGTAAGAAATGTCTGGACTAGCTCATTTCCAGTGCAAGATGACTATTAATTACCCTGCTGGAGACAAACAGACAGCTGCTCTGAAAGACTAACTTGCTCATGTGTCTTAAGAAAACTGTTAGAAAGCATTTTTGTTTGGGGTTGGGGGGGAAGGTCCAAACTGTCTTCATAATACAGTCTGATCTTATAGTAAAGTGTGACTATGATTCTAGAGTTTTGTCCACAGTATTAGCCAATCAGTACTGCGTTTAGTCCTGATGTCGAGTCTCACAGCAAAGCAGTTTGGAGGCTTTGTGTAAACGTCAGTCTGAGAAGTGCACTGTTGTCTGGATGTCAACGACTTTCTCTTTCTCTGTGCTCAGATTGTACAAAAGAGTGGCCAACTTCTACAGCCTTTGTTTTCTCCGTATGCAAACAAAACTCTTGGCACATGTTGGATGTAACAGCTGCCTCGGTAGCTGACAAACTAAAGTCCCTTCTGTTGAGAAGGCCTGGCTAGAAGTATTCCTCTGTGATCCCTTCTCTTTTATCTGGTGGTAGATGACGAAATACAGAGCTGACTCAGACTCTTACGTTTGAAAAGTTTTCTATTTTTCTGTGTTAAGTTTAAAGAGATTTTATATATTGATCCTGTTTATAAGTAGCAGATGGTCACCCAAGCTCTTTCCAGAACAAAAATGCTAGTAAGAATTGAAAGAGAAGGCTGACATCTTCCCATTCCAGAATCAGCGGGGATGTCAGGTGTGCTGCTGCATCCTCTGGCTTGATGTGGTTTCTATCATACACAGGACTTAGTTTGGTGCAGTGGCTCTCAGCACCCCCACTATACAAATTGTTCCAGTACCCCCAGCAGTGAGAGAAACAAACTAGGATATCATTCAGTTGTATTAACACAGTCCCTTTTTCAATCACTAGATGGGAGCTTTTAGGAATCAGCAGTAAACAGGCTAAGCTAAATTCTGCTTTCACACACACAAACATGCAAACCCTACATCACTGAGGTGTCCATAAGGACTATGTTTGGCCTGCTGTCTGCATCACGTCGGCTGCAGTCATATAATCTGTTCTGTGCACAGGAGCCCCTGCATCCCTATAGACCTTCTTTGTCTTCAGTGATCTCTGTGCAGGCATAAGAGGCTGCCAGTGCAGATCAAATTGCAGCATCAGGGCCTTGGGGCTATGTCTCATAATATTTGCCACTTGAGTTCTTGCCTTTGTTTGCCAGCCTATAACAGAATCCTGCTCTGTATTACTAGTAGTGATAGACCCAAATCAAAGTCCTACATTCACACACAAAAGGGAAGTTTCAGATCTGCAACTGAACTTTGCATGTAGCCATTCTCTCTCAAATGGGCTCAATCCCTACAATCCTGCAACCAAACACAATAGAATTGTGAATCTATATCTATAGGCCCAGGTTCTCAATTAAATGGACCTATATGTACTGTTCATGCAGAATCTTCCTGAAGACAGCAGGATTCCATACAGCCTCAGCGGTCCACCCAAAGGGCCAGAGCAGACATTGCTGTGGCAATGTTGGCTGCTGAACCTTTTTTCTTCAGAGCTAATGTAATCTACACCAATCACTAAGGTTCCCATGCCCTACCCAAACCATGTTCATTTCAGCTATTGTTCAGTGGGGAGATTAAAGATGCATAAATGGCCTTTTTCATTGTAAACAAGTAACTACTTTGGTGCATCTTATTTTCCAAGGTAACCTAGAAAACTCAGTGTGGGAACTGAGGATGCTGACATGGTTTAGAGAACAAGAGGAAAAACAGCAGAAATGTTATTAATCCACCCTGCTTTGTAACGTTATTTTATTTGATATCCACCACTTTAAAAAAACAAATCAAATGCCTGTTACAGCTAAAATCATTGCTTACTTTGGTCTGGTCTGTTATGCACAGACTAGGGAAATCTATTTTATTCTATACATATATGCTCTTGTTCCCATGATTGCATCACAGTGTGGTTCCCTCCTATGTCAGCTGTCTCCTATTATTTCGATTTCTCCCTAAAATATGCATCCTGCTATTCAAAGAATAATATAAACATTAACTACAATTCACAATGGCCTTTAATCAATGTCCGTTTGATTTCTTTGATACCAAGCAATAAATAAAGTGACTGAAAAGCCCGTAAGTGGATTACAGCATGGTGGAGCAAATATTGCTTTCTAAATAAAAGCTTTCATGATTTTTTCCCCCCTTTCCTGTCATTGTCTGATGTGAAAACTAGTATTTTGTCCCTGGTTCAGCAAGTTATCCTTGTGCCTTGCTTTAAAGATAAGAGTTGTCAATGGTTCATATGCGTAAAGCCAGGAATGGCCTTAAACCCTTAACTCATCAATTTTGGATGCTTTACTCTGATTCCAGATTAGCATTCCATAGCTTTTCTACCACCATAGATATTTGCATTAATAAATGGATAGACCAGATGCAGTGGTGGACTGGACTTTATCTGACACTTGCTCAGAAAAAGAGAATTTTAGGAGATACGGGTTTTCCCATCTAATTTTATATTTGCTTAATAAGGAACCTTAAGTGGCTAGCTACAAGGAGAATGGGAAAACATGTGTTCAACCTCTTCAAAACATTGAGTATTTTATTATTACGGAGACATTATTGGAGCATGTACTGCTGGCATCAGCAACAGGAGCAGTTGAATACTTGGCCCTGTCCCCACTGTAGTGTCTCCTTTGAAACATTTCTAAAACAGTTCTTCTATAAAATAAGTAGCATATACATTGAAAAGACTAGTCAAAGTTACTGTTCTTTCAGACGTCTGATTACAGCCCAGACCCATAATATCTACAATTCACTACAGCAGGGTTTCTTGCATCATTTTCTGAAGCTGCTGATACTGGCCACTATCAGAGACAGAATGTGGATTGGGAAGACAGTCATATATGCAAGCTAGAAAGACATACTATCTAGATATTTCTCATAAGTTTGTTACATGCTCAGTTTTTTGGTGCATCAGTGCAAGTAGGAAAAATATTAAAAAGACACAAAAATATTCAGTTTTCATTATATCTAAAATAGATGGTGTTATGAAAGCTATTACTACTTACATTATTCTATACTTCACTAGGTTATTCATAGTCATAGACCAACCAAACCAGCTCATTTTATGCATTTCATATGTACTCACAAATCATCAACATGTGCATAATACACTTTGTGAGGCACATAGGCTATGTCTACACTCGCAATTTACGTCGACTTAAGAATGCTTAAGTCAACCTAAATTACTCCATGTCCACATCGGGCTTTCATTAAGTCGACTTAAGGGCATATTTAAGTCAACTTAATAACTACCACCTGTTAGGTCGACTTAAGGGCTAAGTTGACCTTATTAAGTCAACCTAACACAGTGTGGCTGCTCTAAGTCGACTTAATTACTCAAGTAGACCTAGGGCTGGGGGAAGGGAGCCACGGCTTGAGGACAAGGGAGCCCCAGGGGCTCCCCTGGCCATGGAGTGCCAGTGGCTGTCTTCCCCAGCACTCCGCGGACTGAGGAACCTCTGGGGATCCCCTGTCCATGGAGCACCGGCGAAGAAAGCCACCAGTGCTCCACAGACAGAGGATCCCCAGAGGTTTCCCTGGTTCGTGGACTGTCGACAGCGAGAAAGGAGCCACAGGTCCTGTCTCAGCAGAGACCATGGCTCCCTTCTGAGCTGGGAGCCAAGGCCCTGTCTACGCTTGAAAAGTTAAGTTGACTTGTTAAGTCGACTTAACAGAGTCGACTTGACTTTTTAAGTGTAGCAATAGCCATGGTGCCTGGAGTCAACTTTTTTCCAGAGAGACTATATGTCAACAAACAAATTCCTCATGTTTAGTTTTTCCATGGCAAAAATAAGATCTTCTGAGTTAACAGTGGTATTTTTAAAGTCATTCTTTATATAGCAAAGTGTAAAACTGTAATGTGCTTGGGGAAGAAGCACTTGGCAGATTCTGCTCACAAGAGGCCCAGGACTGGAATAGCCGGATTGCTGCAGGGCAGTGTGCAGCTACATGTGTCTTATGGTATTAGTCTCTTATATGCACAAGCATCAAAGGGATAGCAAGACCAGAGCCCCTTTATTGTGCATCCTGATCGACTGTTTTTTTTTCTTATCTTGATGTTTTTGGCAGCTCAGTACTCCAGTGAGTGGCACGCTAGCTTCATAAACAGATAAATAGATAGGAAAGCACAGCAATACTTGAGGGCACTATCTGCACTAGACAAAGTGTGTACCATACAAATGCACAGCTAGCAGCATCTAAGTTTTAAATGTACACTACTGAAGTCATCTATGTAACAAAATATGCACTAGTTCCAAAAGGCATGCCCCTAGCTAATCAAGATTACATTATTTTACCATATAAAAATTGACATACCACATATCATGCCATCAGCTCAATACATAAAACACACCTCGTTGACTAAGCTTTCATGCTATAAAAAGCCACAAAAATATATCCCGTCACTTGGGGCTAAAAGATTTTTTTTTTTAAAAGCATCCAACACATTGATGCTATGGTAATAGCACAATGTGACTCGCTACAGAAACAAGACAGAAATAGATCATTGGGCCATCTAGTTAAGTAGCCTACCAGGCCACTGATACCTGATGATGAGGCAAAGGTTAGTGGGAAACAAAGAGTATTTTAGCATTGAAACAATTGGCAATGAGCTCTGAGAGATAATAGCAAAAAAATCTGTATAGGCTGCATAGTGTTTATCAACTACTGACATGAAATTAATCAAGGCTCAAAACTCCTCTCATCAGCTATACCAGCAGATCATTTGGACCCACCCTCCCCCAGACCTCCTCACATCACAGTAGTAATTTCCCTCCTTGCCACGTACGTGTCCCACCAGAGTGTTGCACTCTATGCAATTCAGGACTTGCATATTGCTGAGAGATTCCCCCAACCACTGTCCACCCTCCCTGCCTGCAGTGAAAACATGCCGGGGGTCTGCTGCACCCATTGCAAACAGAGCGTTGTCCCCACAGGAACAACAGTCAAATAAGCTAAACATTTACAGTGGCAACAGACAGACAATCTGACAACTTCACAGTGTAGCCCTCTCACTGACACATTACAAAGCCATTCACAGAAAGTGCCAGTTCTTGTGGTGGGCTGCCATGGTCAGGTTTTAACGTGTCGTGACATAGTAACCCGCTGGACCAGCTCTTGACTCACTGTTGGCCCAACAGCCATTTGACTTGTGGTTGCCTTAGTTCTCACACATCACGTGAGATGGCACTGCCTTTCCCTTATGCAAGCCTGCATCGCCTCTGCCCTGTTAGATGCACACCTTGTCCCTAAACCAAATCGCGCTTGAATTTCAAGTTCCCTTAAATTCAGGTCCTGCGTGACCTCTTTACCAGACACTGGTGCCTTTAGTCAGAAGGCTAAGTAGGAGAATGTGCGATGGGGGGGGGGGGGGCGGATCTGAGAAGAGGGAGAGGATTGGGAGGGGAGGTTGAGCCAAAAAAAAACATGATGATTTGTTACAGTTTGGACACAGCCCAAGTTGCCAAAGCCTGAAGATTACATAGTTCATACTAGCTAAGACAGAGGATTCATGAGTGGACCAATTCATATTATTGTTTACGGTATTTGTGGCCACACTTCAGCTAAAGAACTCAACAGCCCTTCCCCAGCATCTTAATAGGATAATGCTGTTTATTTAAGTATACACCCAATCCAGAGCCTCACCAAGCTTTCCCTTGCCACGAGCTATGCTCCTTGCGGCTGGCATCTGGCTCACTACAAGGAATACCTCATTGTGGGGTTTTGGGTTGGGTTTTTTTTTTTGTTTTTTTTTTAAGGCTGATGATGGTGGTGATTTCGGTCACTGGAATATCCCTGTTGGCGTACTCTGAGAATATCCTTGCTTCACTAGTGCAGCACAACCTGAGATGACAAGAAATGCCCAGGCAGGCAGGTTAAGGGGGGGGAGGGTTCTTTCCCCCCTCCCTTCGCTTTAAATTTTCCAGCTGGTGCCTCATAGGAGCACAATGTGAAATGGCTGCTCCCCATCCAGCACCAATGAGCATCAGCTGAAGCACATGTTCACAAAGCCATGCCTGGAAACAGAGGAAGCCAAAGTGCATTATTTTCACGGTCATATGAAAAAGCTGCATGTGGAGTGTTTTTGGTGTGTGTGGCTTTTCATATCATGTGGTGAGGTTAACCAGACCTGACTGGACAATTTAGGCATCAAGAAACAGAATTCTTTGACCAGAAAAGAGGGTGTGTAACATCAGATACAAACAGGCAGGTACTCACATAGACATGACATCCCCGCCTGCTTACAGCTAGCCATAAGTTATACCATTTTACACTGGGGTCAGGGAGGCTAGGGGGAACTATAGGCACATAAACATTACATGTGGTATGTACCTTATGAACAGCTGTCCACATTCATATAGCACTAATTGTACTATCTATTTAGGCCTCATTCCCTCCAAGGTGCTGTGTACCAGCTGCACTTGGCAGAATCAGGCCCTTACCATTTAAGACTGTTCAGAAAGAGAAACTGGGGTTGGAATTAAGTCACAGGGCTACGGCTTTGGAAATCTGGGTGCAAGTGCCAATTTTGTCAGATTCACGGTGAGACCGTGGGCCAGTCAATTACAGTCAGATTTTTGAAAGGTATTTAGGCACCTAAAGAGGCAGCGAGGTGCTTACTGGAATTGTCCAAGGTGCCTAGGCACCTGTTTCCTATTGATTCCAGTGGGGCCTGATGCCTATCATTAATAGCTACAGCAACAGTTCTCAACCACTGTGTCATGACACAAAAGCGTATCACGGCACAGTGGCTGAGTGTGTCACCACAAAGCTGCTTGCCGCCCAAAGCCCCTCCTTTCAGCAGCAAGGAGCGCTGCAGTGGCTGGCTGCTGGCCCTTTAAGAGCTGCCGCGGCAAATTAGAGCAGCAGCAGCCTTCTGCGGCGGCAGGGGTACTCTTTAAAGGGCCCCCACCAACACTCCCTGGCCAGGCTGCTTCTCAAGCCTCCCGCCACAGCTATTGCTATGGAGGCCTTTTTTTTTCGGTGGCAGGGGGGACTTCAATTTTCAGCCACCACTGAAAATGCTGGTGGCAGCAGGGGAGGGGGGGAACCTTAATAGTGGGGGGGGGGGCAATCCTTGTGTTGCACATGGTTGGAAACCCAACTGTGTTGTGACACTAACAGGGTTGCGACCCCTGCCCTATGGTGGTGTAGTATCTAGGTATTACTGTGTGGGGTTGAAGCACCACCCTCAATGTGTCTCCTTGCTGTGAGACATAGCTCTGCCTCATTTTCTCCAACTGTGTTTCCATCCAATCCAGTGACTTCGGGGGCTCAGCCCTCCAGCCATGTTACCATAAAATGTCACTGTTTTCTGGGATGGCAGAGCCCAGAGTCTGTCCAAAACACACACTATAATGGAGTCTTTGCCCCAGCTGGGCTTACTTCTCAGCCCCTCAGAGCTTAGTTGTCCATCTGCCCTAAGTTTATAGCCTCATAGACTTTAAGGTCAGAAGAGAGCAATATGATCAGCTAGGCTGACCTCCTGCACAACTCAGGTCACAGACTCACTCCTGTAATAGTGCCCTAACCTATGACTGCGTTATTGAAGTCATGGTGTAAAGACTACCAGGTACAGAGAATCTCCCGGCAAGTGACCCGTGCCTGTCAAGCTACACTGGGAGAAAATTCTTTCCCAACTCCAAATAAGGCAATCAGCTATAAGCATGTGGCAGGACTCACCAGCCAGACACCCAAAAAAGAATTCTCCACCTATCTTCTGTCCTGTCATGTGCCAAACGCTCTACCATGCCCTGTCAGGTCCTACCTTCCCCATCCAGGGACGTTTGCTCAAGCAGCAGACACACTCATCTCTGGCTTCCTGTCCAGCTTCTCTCGCCATGGTCATTACTGTACATCTTTTCCTAGCCAGCTTCTTGCTGAGCAGCCTCTCCCCTTTCCGTGTGGCCTAACAACCATCACCAATGAAGCAAGCAGGGCTAAATTGGCTCACAGTAGTACCTTAGACCTTTCCAGGTCTGTATGGGGTTTGCAAAGCCCATCACCTTGCAGTAAAAATGGTAAATAACAATAAATGGCATAGCTGCCCTATCACAATCTGAAAAACAAACTCCCTTCTGCTTTTAGCAAAGGAGTGGGAGCTGGACTTCCAGGGTGACCCTTCCTTTGTACCCTGCAGACAGGCTCTTAATGAAGAACTGGACAGCCAGAGTGAACAACCCTTTAGTACGGTTCAGTCAACTCATTTGGCCCAGAAGGAAAAGAGGACAGGTTTAGAAGCACACACAGGGAGGGGCAGAATTCTGCTCAAAGCTCTCAGGAACCCAAAGGAGAGTGTCTGCTACCCCTCCTCCTTATCAGCACATATGGCCTGTTCTACAAGCCAGGGCAGGGTAAGAATAGGCTCTACATTCCTCCTCTTTGAGGTGATGGGAAGTTCCACAGCCACACAGCAGTCCAGTCCCTGTACTCCATTCAAGTGCTGGGGCAAGCTGTTGCTCAGAGTTGGGCAAAAGCTGGCCTGTACTGCTACAGCACGTTCCAGGGCTCCAACAGAAGGCTGCCCTAGCATCCATGCCATTAAAACACAAAGCAACCTTTGTTATGTGACTTCTCTGCAGAATAGTAACTAATCCAAAGACTACGGCACCGTCAACTACTAACACTGGCAAGAGCTACTTTTTAATGGCACCTACTAATGGTCAGCAATAAATCCACAGTTACAGCGCTGTTCCCAGGCAGAGCCAGCTACAAGCAACGGCATGCTGTACAGCGCTGATATGTCTGTCCGAGCTCTCAGTGGGCCTGTATAATCCTAACTCACATTGGAGAGTATTTACTCACATGATTAGCCACGCTAACATCAGGAAGGGTTGCACGCTCTAGCCCACGGGATTTATCTTCCTCGAAAAGCTGCCTACCGCACCACGCCTGCTATTCTGCACACCAGCACCCTCCACAGATGAATGTAACGCATCAACTGTCAGACCAGCTGCCAGAGCAGATGCCCAGGTCTTGGCCAGCCAATTCTGCATTCAACCATTCAAATTCATTCACTAGCAGAAAATGTTATACAATGCTTGCAAATTGGAGAGCAACACATCCATGGCTTGAGCTTATATAACTATTGATGATGGCACCTCTTGCCCTGCTTTTCACTCCCACAAAACCCCTTCACAACTTTTATGTTTTATGCAGTTAACCACGCTGTCTTCGCCATGTGTCTATGTAGCCTACTGTTGCAACACATTTTTTTGAATTAGATCCTACTCCATGCCAGAGCTTTGCTCAGTATAACTGAGGGTGACAGGGAGTGGGAGAGAGACTCCCTGATCACATACCGCTATCCCTAAATCTGTTGACAGCTGATTTGGCTTCCAGTATATCTTAGAACAGCCTCAGAATCCATGGAGCCATTATGCCGGAGAGGCATTAGTTTATTTCAGTGTACTCCAAACACAAATGCTCAAGCATACCGCTTATGCCACCATAGCTAGAAGAGAATGCACAGATTCAGCTTTGCCTGTGGATACACCCTCGTATTGGGGAAATGCCTCAGCTTCCTTGTGGCCACATTACTCAAACTGCAAATGCAAAGAGGTCATAGGAAAGGCTATAGGTTGTACTTCCATAATGCACTGCGCTCAGGCAAAACCTTGTCTTTCAAATACTTTCTGAATGCTGACTGTTTCAAAGACATGACCCATTAAAGGGGAATCTTCCCAGAACATTGTATTTGTCCATCTCAAGCACCGTCATGCTGGTTCTGGTGGAAATGCTTCATCAAAGAACAGGACCTTGCAGTCTAAGGGCAGCCAGACTCGCAACTGATCTGATCTCTTTTTGGAAGCTTCTTCTCACAGCTAAATCCCCTGACTGAGAATGCTCTGTCTTTGATCCACATGCATGTGCGTAGTCAGGTGTCGGTTTCCCCTACCCCTCCAGGATGGAGGGAGGCCACTGCCTCTTTATGTCACATTCGCTCAACAAGCGGGGGAACTTAGCTAATAGACCATCAGGGACACTCTGGCCCTCAGGCAAGGAAGGGTGAGTACATTGTCTATAGCTCATTCCCTGAGGAAGGGTCTTGCAAGGTAGCAATCTATGGGCTGGGGTCTTGGCTCAGGTAGACAACAGGCAAATGCAAGGATCTTGGCCTATAATTGGGTACTGCCACCCCCAGAGTGAGGTGGCGGAGAGTAGGGGCACATGGGAGCACACAATTCCACTGCATCCTAGCCCAGGGCCATAACAGTAGGAGAGTGTTCTGCCTCTGTGGCAATGGGGAACCCAGCTGTACCACACTGACCAGGGTTCAGACCCCAACACAGCCTACTTGCAATTGCCTTGAACCCTAGACTACTTCCTACCCTCTCTTCATGGTATACCTGCGTCCACAGAGTCTCCTCATTTACTTTGGGGTAGGCAGCCAATGGCAGTACCGGTGGCTCCCCTGCAGGCACAGGATCCCCAGCAGGTAAGGTGTCTCAGGGCTCATCGACAAAAGCAGCAGCCTGTGTCCACAGAGCATCCTCAGTTAACCTAGAGTAGACAGCCAGCAGCAGTCCTGAACGTTATCTCACAGGTAGGATATGGGCAGGGTATCTTTGGACCTGTCTACAAAGACAGTGGCCTGGAATGAGCTACATGTATCCATCTCCCTCATTGTCTTGACCCTAACTCTCATGCCCACCCACTTCCAGTAGGAGGGATGAGGTTGGTCTGTCGGGAGCTGTAAACCACTGGTTCCTGGCAGGAGATGAGCCTTGAGGATCTGGAAGGCTTTTTTGCATTCCATAGTTCAACATATATGCCGTCCTTGGTTAGGAGCTTGGTTGATGGAAGGGGTCACAATAGCAGTAAACTTTGTTATGAAGCATAGGTGGTATCCAGCTCAACCCAAAAGCTGGCATACCTGTCATTTCATGGTGGGTGCTGAATATGCATTCAAGGCCTGAACTTTCCAGATGAGTGGGTGGACCTGCCCACAACCCAACATATACTCCTAATAGGTTGTCTCTTGCCATCCAATCCAACATTTCTTGGGGTTGATAATTAGGCTGGCCTCCTGCAAGGCCTGCAGCATGGTAGTCACCAGTTGAGATGATCTTCCCAGTGCCACCTATATATCACCATGTGATCCAGAGGCATAATCATGGTGGTTCTGCAGGAAGCGATCCATCAGCTTCTGAAATGTCATTGGGGGCCCCATGCAGTCTGAAGGGTGTCCAGGTGAACTGACAGAGCCAGATGCAAGTGGTAAACACCATGATTGAGTTTATCTGTCAAAAGTTGCTGCACATCCCAAAAGATTTAGGTACCAAGACCATGATGCTGCGCTACTCACTCTGCAATTGCTTGATGATGCCCAGTTCTAGCATGGCCTGCAATGCCTCCTCAGTGGCCTCCTGCATTCATCATGGGAGGGACCAAGTCATCTCCCAGACTACCCGGGCTCGGTTTGTGTAGTATGGTGGACAAGGGTGGCTTGGCCCGGCCGGGCAATGAGGGTCTTTGAGAAGGCTTAATATGCAGTGGTAGCTTCTGGGACATATCATGGTGAAGGAGTCACTGCCCAAATTACTACAGCTTGGACACAGTGAAAAATATGAACCTTCCCCACTTGTGGGAAGTGAGAACAGTAGAAGCACTCAGAGTACTGAGCTGCAGAGTGAATTATATAATTACAGTTTGAGAGCCAGAGTGAGGTAGATCGTGCTTCCTGCATGTTTCAATGCTTTGTTAAAGACATGCTGCTGACCATAGTACATGATGGCTCCAGCCATTCTAGACATAGTCAGAGGCACAAAGAACCAGGTATTTATATAACCGAGATGCCACAAACTGAGTTTTTTATGACTGTATGATCTTGCAGTACAGAGATCCTTACTCAGACTGTTTGCTTCCCAGCAACATGGAGCCAAGATGATAGCATACTTACTTGTAAGTACATACCAGAACAACAAATGAACTCATTAGATGCAAATACACAACCCACTGAATTTCTCTATTGGATGATTTGTCAACCTCATAGACTGTGAAATGACTATTGAAATGAAAAGAAAACAGGCATATTCGGTTAGCAGTGGTTTCTGGACCATATGTCTGTTAACTTTCTACATTGCAGGACTCAACTAAGAAAATACAAGAGCTATAAACAGTGCACACTCCTGTATATGCGCAATATTCATAAGCCAAGACATTGTGGCAAAATCCATAACTAAGTGGTGAATATTCAAGGAAGGACCCCAACTGTACACAAACCTGGAAAAGAACAAGGGCTCCTCGTAGGTCTACAGAATGAGCGTTGAATTAATAGGTCATGGGTTTGGAGGGTTATAATGAGAAGGAAAGCATGGTTGACATTTACTGGATCGAACAAACAGGGATGAGTGGATGTATCTCCAATTATGGTAGAAAATGTATGAGACAACTTGGGATACATAAAAGGCAAAATGATGTGTCAAATCACAGTCAAGTGTGAGCAATAAATTCTGACAGATCGTTTCTCAAAAAGAGAAGACAAAAGGAGTGTGGAATCCTGATTTTGCCCCAAGGAAGAAGAAGAGAAGGAGGAGAAAGAACATGTGACTCAATCACAGCTCATCTGAATAATGTGAAATCACTGTTTTGGAATGTAGAATGAAATTCATACAAGCCACTGAGTGCTGGAAATGGTTGAATGAGAGTAATAAAAATTCATTAATGGATGCAAAGCTAAATTCAGTAAGCCTGTACAGTGCTTTGAGAATCTCAAATGTAAAGCACCATAGAAGAACTGACATGTTGCAGTGCTTAGTAGCCTATAAAATACTATAGATTCGATTAAATCCAAGTCCACATATCCATAGGCAAAAACTTACACCACTGCAGTGATGCAACGCTGTGATGAGATCAGATTGTCAGTGAAAATGCCAGACTTTTAAGAAAAGAAGAGAATGTTCAGCTTTCCCGGCAGTCACTAAAGGAATCTATTCTTCACCCCAGCCCATTTGATAACAGACCAAGTCTTTTACTGCTATGCATTCATTTAAATATTTCATGACATTAACACTGGGCACCAGCGTGATTGGTGTTCCTTGAAGAACAGTAAAAAATCCATTACTCTTCTCTTTCTTTCGTGAAATGACTGAGGTGTAAGGGAAGGTAGAAGGAAAATCTGTGCTGGATTATTTTATTTCTCTTTTGTCTGTCACACTGGCTGAGGAAATGAAATGTCATTAATCATCTTTCAAAACAGCAGATTAAAATTACCTTGGGGGGGTAGCAAGGATTATAAAGGAACACCAAAGCATGGCAATTAATTGAAATGAGTGAGACAGTGTTAGGTTCCTCATTCAAATCTAAGTAGCAGGTGACAGGTAACAGATCTTAACTAATATTAAGAAAAATTCAGAGGGAAATGACAATTGACTAGAAGAGAAGTAGTCAGTGAGTTACAAAATAGAATGGAAGAACGGATGAGAAGAGGAGTGTTTATATTAATAATCTCAGCTTCTTTATTGTCTAAAAACATTTAGTCAGAATCCTCCAGCCATGTATTCCTTTTCATCACATTATTTATATAAGTACTAAGCAAACAGGCTAATAGGCAAGCATCTATTGTTCTTGAGAAAAATGCTAGAGATAGCATACCAGCCCTGTCAGAGATACATAAAAATGCTTCTCTTCCCTAGTTAGATTTTGCAAATAAGCAGTCTCAGAATCTGTCAGGATCAAAAATGCATTAGCTCTTTGTTTCTTTTATGCCCCCTGTCTCATCCACTCTCACCAATCTACAATATACCAGTTGGTTTAATCTCTCTTTTTATGGGAGTTCCCCTTCTCACCTCCTTCCATAGAATCCCTATCTTCCTGCCTTGCTCCTAAACATTGCCATTCATTCTGGCTGAAACTTTCTATGTTGACTCCATCCTTTTAGAGAATATGTAACCAAAATGCAATGCAAGTTACCCTGAGGGGTATCCTTGATATATATAATGACATGAGAGAGAATAACATGGACAAAAACTAACCCATTCTTTCACCTGTTTTTTAAGCACTGTGCCTATGTAATTAATAGTAGTCTTGTGGTTAAGGAATAAGACTAGGAGTTACGAGATCTGGGGCACTATTCTGGGGAATTCCTCTTAACCTGCACTTGGGAGAATTAGTCCACAAAGTTGTGTTACTGGCTCTGCCACAGACTTTCCCTCTTATCTTGAGCAAGTGATATTCTGTCTGCTTCAGATTTTTCAGCTGTAAAATCGATCTACCTAGCCATACTAGAGCTGACTGGACAAGACTTGTTTTCCCAAAGTGAAAAATTGTAAAGAAAATAACTTTTTTTTAATTTCACAGACATTTTTCTTTGAATTTTGTTTTTATAATCAAAATATGAAAAAAACCCTTAAAACTAACCATGAAAGTCTTGCATGAAATTTTCTATTTAATTAAAAAGCTAATTTTCATCTTTAAAAAAATTAAAAATAAAATAAGGTCCATGGGAAGTTTCCAACTAACTTTTGAACTTTTTAACTTCCAACTTTTGAAAGACTTTATTTTCAATACCCCTCAAAGGAATGCATGAAGCTAAATGTAAATAATATTGCACACAATATCTTTGTTAGGAAGTGGTGAAGCTGCACAAATAATATCCGTAACACAGACCTATCAAAGTGAGGAAATGCAAGGTTAAGCCATCTAACACCTCCATCCCGCTCCATTCTCTAGTCCTTATCATTATCACAACTGTCATAAACCACTTCCTTCCCACCCAATAAGTCTTTCTCCACACACTCTTTTAACAAACTACCTCTGCCCAGTATTTTCCACCAACTTCCTTGGGCTTTGGATCAAGCCCGAAGCAAACAGTATTATTAGAAAAGGAGCAGCAGACACTACGCTCCATTGCATAACAGCGTCTGTTCCTACCATCCCCTTTCAGTCAGGCAGAAATTTCTGAAACCGTCACAAACAGATGAAAGAGCTAAGACACTGGGGCATGAGATGAAAAAAAGAAATTGTTCACAATATAAAAGGAATTGTGAAACCTGCCTTTCGAATAGCTCCCCAACCATAACAGCTGGGGATGGAACATGGACAGCCCTAATTCAGAGTCCTTTGAGTTTTGATTTGGCCAAAATATGATCCTTTCACAGTAGGGGCTGGTTTTATATTTTGCTAAACTCAAAAAGTTCGTAACATATATGCACAAAGGGTACCAATGAGGCATAAAGGACAAAGCAAGGGCTCCACACGAGCCTTTGTCTTATCCTTCTGGACTTCTGTTGTGTAGGAAGAAGGTAGTGTTGTTTTCTTTCTAAATGAGCAGTTTACCCACAGATCCAGTGGGCGCATGACGCAGTTACTTTTCAGTAGGTCTCTGCAAGCACTCTGTTTCTGGATTAGCCAGTATATATTTCTGGATTAGAACCCCAGCCTCTTCACCTTTTGTTTCTTTTGCTCTTTACAGAAGAAAAATCATATGATGAACTCACATGGTCAGTTCCCCAATAGCCAAAAGTACTACATATATACAAACATGAAAGGCACACCCTTAGCTATGTCTGCTTTCTGGCAGCATCTAACACAGAATGCAGTGAGCACCACAAAAGGAGTCATAAACTATTTAAATCTATACACTACCACCTTAGAAAGATAGGGATAGAGTAGGGTAGTACCCCTGCTAGATTGTACCTTGTCTTACTTGACTGAGGCCTCTATGGGTGAGTTTACACTTACAAATTAAGTCGACTTAAGCCAGGGTACAATGGGGCAAATGCTGAGCCCCCTGCCACCATAGACCAGTCCCAGGTCCACCTAGCCCCTAGAAGTGGACTTAGGCGTCCAGTGTGGACGCTGTAAGTCAATTTGGCACAGTCCCCTTGAAGTCGACTTAATTTTATAGTGTTGACATGCTAAGTCGACTTAAAGTCAACTTTGTTAAGTCGACTTTGCTAAGTCGACTTATTTAGCCAAGTGTAGACATAGCCTATATGTCTTGTTGAGCCTACCTGGATTTTGGACCCAAGCCCTTGCTCTCTGGATCCTCGCCATTGTGAGAGTGGGTGGAATCTTGACTCAACCACCCACATGCCCGGGCAGAGCAGCTGAGGGAGGAGGGTGGGGAAAAATCAGTAATTAATTGCTGGGACAGCCATTTACAGAACTTCCATTTATTTCGGCTGGCATTGAGTACAATTAGCAACTGCAGAACTGGACTTATCAGAAGCTGCAATTTGAAATACATGTTCAGGTCAGTGGGTCTGACTTCAGCCATGGTACTTGCAGATAAATTAACCCTCCCCTTCTGTCCCCAACAAAGCAATACTACCCAGTCTAAAGAATACACTTTCAAAGCTGGAGAGAGAAGATATCACTGTTCACCTGCCGACAAGTGTTCCTACGCAACGTGTGTGATGCTTTCAGATCTGGCTTTTTTTAATACTTTGAAAAAAAAATATTATTTTTTACATTTTTAATACATCTTTTTTCATTGAAATCAAAGTTCAATATTTGGTGGAATATTTTTTTTTGCATAATTATGCTGCCTAGGCATTATCTCAAGCACATATCGCTGGGTGGAGGTGAAGCAACAGTCATGAAGAAATTGGAGAAGTTCATAACAAACTTGCACTCACATTTGCAAAGCAAAATTAAATAACACCATTTTCTGCATGATTTGGTTCACTCCAAGCCCTAAATCACCAATGCCATCCAGAGTTGTTTAGCAATTAGTGATTAATTCAGATGCTGGCTGTCATTTAGTGGACAGTGAACTAATTGCAATCCTGCTAGCCTCAGAGAAAAATTATTCTGATGTCATTCAAAATACCCAATCTGTTGTAGTGACATGCATTGAAAGTACGTCTCTGAAGATGGCTGCCCCAAGGATAGAGGATACGCTTAAGATAAGGAACGCTCTGCTGCAATGGGACACAATTAAAATTCAGGCAATCATGTTTTCTGCAGATATGCCAGCTTATAGGATTACATAAATATGTGATATTATTTTTCAGCATATGGGATATGACTCCTGATACAGCACACACAAATTATTAGCTAAAGAAATTTGAACTTCAGGAAACTAAGGTTAAAGAGAAAGAAATCATTGTTTTCAGAAAGAATTAAAATGATAGACAAGGAGATCCCTCCAGAGTTAGTTGGTGCAATATGTTCCCTCTCCCATTTTATTTTTGGGTTGTCAAGAAGTGAAGCATTCAGTCTTGTTGCCACAATGCCCAGGTCTCTAGGTATCCAGTGGTGAGACACACATCTGGTTCAAATCATTTGGTACATAGCACTGGCTTTTAATACACACACAAAGCAGTATAAAAAGAAGAGAAGAGGCTATATCTGCCAAACAGGACCTCAGCTAGTGTCATTTCTGCATGAAGCTACTAAGGATGATCTTAAAACATCTAAAATATCAGCAATACACAAATTGTCACTCAGCCTTTCAGTAACTATACATCACTTGGACGCTGAGCAACTCTCTGTGGCTAACTCCTGGAAAGACTGAGCTGATGCTGGTGGGGAGGGAGAAGTACTTTGAAAAACTTGCCATATGTGTAACATCACTTCACTGAAGGCATCTGCTCTCAATTCACTAAGAGAGTTTGCAGCTCTGGTGTCCACTTGGACTGGACTCCTTACTATTTCCATTTATGACCCATAAAAAGAAGCCACTCTTGCTGGTCAAACCTAGATATCGTGATCCACATGTAAGGGGGCTGTTGGCCCCTTAATGAAACTTGGGGGTGGTTGGCCCTTTGCCAATACCAGGAGAAAGGAGATGGGATGAAGGGGACTCAAGATCCAAGTACTGAAAGGTGTCCAGAGCCAACAAGGAGAGGCCAGTGCTCTAAGTCAGGCAGATTGCTAGAGCAAGCAAGCTAACATGAGACTCAAGAACTCCGTTTGAGCTGGGGCTGCCAGAGCAGAACTGGCAATAGTGCAAGCAGCATTCAAGGAGCCAGAGCAACAGTTGGAGCTAGAGAAGCATTGAAGCAATAATGCTGCAGGGAGTTTCCCACTCTCACAGCACGGTCATGTACACTGGTCTAGGGAGACTTTTTTCCAAAGTCTGTCCAGAGGGCATTAAGTGCTAGCCCCAGAGGGGAACATCACCATTTGAGAGGGCATCAAGTGCCAGAGTCAGAGTGGGAATGTGTCCCTAAAGGAGGACCAGAACCAAAAGCAGAGAACAGGTTCTGTGACACAGAGCCAAACCCACCCAGGGGCAGCGCCGCACCAGCAGCATATCCAGATCCAGGAGGAAGACATCAGACACATACATTTATTGAACTGTGAAGTTTATTACACTTTCAAGGTGGCTGCATTAAACTTACCCAAGCCATTTCCTCCCAATACCTACTCTATGAAGTGTTCTTTGAATGTTCTTTGGGGTAAAGAAATTCCACAGTTAAGTGAATTGCCGTGATCACAAGTTAAAAGGATAACCAGTGAGTTAGGCATATCCAGCAGAAGGGCCACCCTCATCCCTGCTCAGCCTTGCACACAGAAATACTGTGGTAAACCTCCAGCAACCGCTAGTCTCAGTCCTCCATGTTTGATGTGAGTCCTCCTCACTTGGGGCTGGCTGGGAAAGTCAAGGGGGGCAGGTACTGGCGTGTAGTGAATCAGCACAGGGACTCAGATCCTTTTTTCATTTGGTTCAGCCAGGGTATTGTCTTCATACAGATATTCCCCTATCACTGTGGGACAAATCTCCCACATGCACACGTTCATGACCTTCAGGCTTAATTATTGAAATTCTCTGTCCTTACATATGAAATTACTGGTCCTACAATAGCTAGAGTTGGTTCAAAACACAGCAGCCTGCCTGATCTGTTAATACAGGCCTCTGAGAACACATCAGTGCTCCTTTCTCTTCACTAGTCCCCTGTCAAATACTGTGTCAAACTCAGGACTTCATGCTTGATCTTCAAAGCCCACCATGGAACTTACCTAAATTACCTGAGGGACCACCACACTCGGCAGATCGTGATATCCAATGAAGTCTTTGGTCCTATTCCTGGCTGTGCCACTGACTCACTTTGGGTCAATCACTTAAACCATGCCTCAGTTTTCTTAGTTCTGCTATGGGAACAGTGATACCCAACTTTGTAAAGTAATATATAAGCGATAAAATGTTACATAGGAGCTGTATTTCCATACTTTGACTTAGGGTGGTTTTTTTAAAACTTATTGAATAACTGACCAGTTCTGATTTTCAAACATGACTTACAATCGTAACTTTGAATTTCACTTCTTTCAGATGTTTTCTCTTACAATGATTGTATATTACATGTTGCTTACAGTTAATAGATTTCTATTTATAAAATTAGCTGTTTTAAGTGTGTTTTAATTCTATTTTATATACAACCATACATATGCATAAGCATATATCAGTGCATTTGGGTGAATAACTGATTTTTTTCCCCAAATATATTGCCTTTAGTAATAAAAGGCAGGGGTTGATATTACAAAGTAGTAAATGGGCTGAATTTAAATTCATAGAAAAAAGGGGCTGAATAGTGGACTTCAGAACACAGAAATAGCACAGTCACCCTTTCAGAAGAAGAAGGTTTGCTAATCTGGTCTTATTTCTCTTTTTATCAGGAACGGCATTACTCTTTTTATAGCAAAATAAATACAGTGAATGAACAAACACACACAATAATGCAACTGGAAATGGATTAAAATATATCCTTTTCCATTAATGTGTTTTCTTAACTATGATGTGGGGAACATGCAGTGAAGCACTTCTGTTCTGCCTTGGTTGAGCCTTTTGTTTCCCTAAGGTCAAAGCTAAGTTATTGAATTGTGACTTAAAGAATTTGTGTGCCTATGAAAGGCACTTTTGTATTGGCCCTCCTCCGCCACCTCCCACTTGCTACACATCTGACATCAATGCAGAACCGCAGCGAAATTGAGAATAAAGGCCACTGTTTTACTTACAGAAACTTAAACAGAACACAGGCATTAATCACCAACGAAACAGATGGGAACATAATAATATCGGCAGTAGGTTATTATTTACGCAGATATACAGCAAAATCTCAACTAAATATATATACACAATGGAATCAAACAAACATCTTGATTCCACATTTTATGAATTATTTCTCTAATCCTGCAATTAGCTGCACATGGACAGAGTCCCAATGAAATTACTGGAGTGCTGCAGAGCAGAAGAGTTCTAGTACCAAGAGCATACTCCGGGATCAGAGCCTTGCTCTATAGATCCTGATCCAACTCTTATTAATATCAATTGAAAGTTTCCCATTGTGAGTGGAATCAGGGCTATACTACATGCAGTCAATAGATCAGAGCCCAGAAAAGAATTAAGGACATGGAAAAGCAAGACAAATTAAAAAGAAAGGATGGGGTGGAAGAGAGATGGAGAGAGATTGAATTGAATGGAAGAGATTCTGACAACATTTGGAGATATATGTGAGAAAATCCTGGACAGAAACCATTTCAAATTAGGGGAAATTTTAAAATGCAGTGCCTATAACTATATCATTCAAATTCACAGAGATACCTACATTTCTACTAGCGCCTTCCTTGACTTTCATTTAAAGCAGTAACAGCAGAAGCCCATGGCCTTTTCATCTGCTGCTGCCCCACATCTTTCCACAGGGACATGATCATATAATCACAGCCATTTCCAATCCTACTCCAGTAGACTCTTTGCTCCCAGGTAGGGTGACCATATGTCCCTTTTTTTAAAGGGACAGTCCCTTATTTTAGCCCTTTTCCCCATGTCCTAACTTTTTAGTTTAACTGGATGCATTGTCCTATATTTCAGGCTCCCTATGGAGGCTGGGATCTGGGGATAGTCTGGAGTCCTTTAAATCTCCCAGGCTATGTCTACACTTGCACTTTTAAGTTGATTTAACTAAGTCGACTTAGTGTGACTACACTTAAAATTAAAGTCGACTTAAAGGGGAACTTACAAAGTCGACCTAGAGCGTCCACACTGGATGCTCTAGGTCGACTTTGTGGGGCTAGGGGGACCTTGGGCAGGTCCACGGTGGCGGGGGGGGACCACCCCCTGTGTACAATGGGGCAAAGGGGGGCAGGGACCCTGGCAGGGCAGAGCCCTGTATGTGACACTGTCTGGATTTAGGGAAGCATTTATGATATTATTTTCTATGGATATCTCATAAATCCTATAATCCATAGGAACTATGTCATGTTTGATATCAATAGAAAGGTAGTCATTTGCTGGGAATGGTTCTATAGTTTATGTCTAGGAATTCTATTTTGATTAGAAGTTAAGAATTTGATGTTATATCCATACTTTAACTTGTGTCATTCTGAAGGAATGTCTTAGATGGGAGGGTGTGAACAACCATTGTCTCCTTAATGTTTAGGAATTTGCCAGGTGATCTGGTCCCAGGGAGTAGACTGATGAGCCATTAAGGATACAATGGTTGTATTCTTTATGTCCTCATCAGGATACTCCCTGGGACCATTCTACCACTGCTGTGGGCACCCATGGGTGCCATGGATGCCAGACCAGGGTGCCACTGCCATGGGTGCCATGGATGTGGGGAGTGAGGGGGTTGGGTCAAGGCACCGCTGTGATGGGCACCATGGGGGGCCCTGACCTGGGCGTTGCTGCGGCGGGTGCCATGGGGGGGGGCAGGTTGAGACGCCGGGAGCAGGGGTGTCCAGTTTGAGGTGCCATTGCCTTCGGGGGGACAGGTTGGCGTACTGCACATGCAAGATGCCAGAGGGAGCTGTGGGGGAGGAGAGATGGGTGAGGGGCCATAGCCTTGACAGTCTGGGGGAGCAGGAGAACTACCAGATGTGGATGGAGATATTCTAATATAGTGGACATTGAGGAATTATCTCCATTGCTCAGAGTAATATGGGTTGGAGCCATGCTCCAGCTTCCCTAACTCATGATTTAGTTAGTAGTGGGTTCCTTCCTCTCCCTATTTGTTATGTAGTTGAATAAATCAGCATGTTCCCATTCTGCTATACTGTAAGAAGAGTTCCAGAGGGGTAGCTGTGTGAGTCTAGTTCAGCAATGTTAGTCTAGTTCAGCAAAACAAACGAGGAGTCCTGTGGCACTTTTAAAGACTAACAAAATGTATTTGTCGCATGAGCTTTTGTGGAGGAAAGTCCCACTTCATCATACGCTTGTAGATGGGGAACTTACAGAATGGGAGGAAAATAAATGCAGGGAAGTGTAAGTCATAGGATCAGCAAATCAAAGTCGTTGTTTAGATTCAAACAGTGGAGAAGAGCACAGAGAGGGAGGTCAGGTCAGGTCTTGTAATAAGAAAAAAAAACATGATCCCTATTTAGCCTGAAGGCAATGGTGTCAAATCTGCATGTGAATTCCAATTCTGCAGTTTCTCTTTGAAGTTTTGATTTGTAATCCATTTGTTTAAGTACAGCTATTAACAAATCATCAATGGATTTAGCAGGGAGTTGAATTGTTCCCCTACTGTTTTTTAAATTTTATTTCTGATGTCAGATTTATGTCCATTTATTCTTTTGAACAGAGACTATACTGTTTGTCCAATGTATAAAGCAAGGGAGCATTGACAGCACATGATGGCATAAATTCTCTCCTGTGATGATGTACCTAATCAAACCAGGGCTCGTTCACCTGCTCATCCACCAACGTTATTTATGCCATCATGTGCCGGCAATGCCCCTCTGCCTTATACATTGGACAAACAGAACATTTGTTTGTTTGTTTTGTAAGAAGAGTGTGTTTCTTGTGGACAGATCAGTCCTTTACAAATGATACATGGCTTGGAAGTGGTGGAAGAGAACTGAATTTGAGAAATGGAATACAGATGAGGTGAAGAATGATGGGCATGAAAGGCCTAATCCAAAGATCATTGATGTCGATGTGTTTTGGAACAAGCCTTAACTGCCTGCTTCCTTGCTTTTTACAATTTGTGTTGGTGAAAGCTGCCATCTAGAAACATTATATCAAAGTCAACAAAGAAGCTTTTAACACGTATAAGAGCTTTAAACACATATACTACATATATATACACACCTCCACATATGTACAGATATATATTCTTTCTTTCTTCAAAAAGTTATTCAAGGTCCTTCCCCTCTCACTGACAAAGGCTACAGGGCATCCTTCTGAACACGCTTCAGATATGAAAGCTAAACCATTACTGAAAGCATTGCTATTAACTTGAAAAAAAAAAAGAACAATGAATCATTGAAAATCTTTGGGGAGCCTCTCCTTATAAGTACCTATGCACTAAAGTTACTGAACATACAGAGAAATAAAAGGGAACAATTGTGCTATCCAGGAATATGTTTTCTAGCTAGAGAAGTGGCATTTATTTTTTTGGAAGAAAGTTGCCAGAATGTTTGCAGCGCTAATTACAGTTTTCAATTGTCTAAACAAAGTTAATCCTAACCTTGAAACCCATTATTAGTAAGACAGATAATGAGGGCCAGATTCTAATCTCATGGTGATGTAAATCATAAGTCACTCCATTAAAATTAATGGATTTACCTTTGGACTAGTTCATCCTGTGCCACAGACATATTGGGCCGTCCCATTCCCCCACAGATTGCGGTCACTCGCCAGTTCTTCTGACATGATGCACGCATTCTATATTCTCTGCCACTATCTGCTGCTAGCTCCTCTTGGGCCTTCCTTGCTTTCTCTTTTCTCCCTCACCTATCCAATTTGATGTTTGTTTAGCGTGTCGCCCATCTTCCACACAGGGTACATGTCCCAACTACCTGATATAATAAAACCCCATTTATCTAAGCCTCCATTATCCAGCTCTCCATATTCACCAAACCACCAGCCACCAGGTGCAAGGCTGATGGCACAAATCCAGCTTTCCAAGTCTGATACCTGAACCCCCATCAACCATTCTCCAGATTTTTGATTTTCTGATCTGGTTCCAGTCCCAATTAGATCAGATAATCGGGATTCCACTATATTTTCTAATGTGCTGTTCTGCCAGTTCCCTTTTTCTTGCATTTATTATTTTATCTTTCCATGAAATGTGCAGTATCTTCCTGAGCCAAGTGAAATTACACTAATGTAGAAAGCCCATGAAATCAGGAATCAGACCATGAGAATCAAATCAGATGCAATTGGCTGGGTATAAAAGGAAACCATATAGGAAAACAAAACCCCATTGAAATTTTGGATCAACAATGGGATGACTGTCTATCAGCCTATACAAATAGATGCTCAGAGGCTCACAAAGAGATTTTGCACACCAGCAAAGATGTGTAACATCATTAAGAAAGCTGTAAACTCCAGGGGTAACAAATCCTGCCACTGTCTGTGGCTTTGAGCAACCCAAGTTTGCACCTTTGCACAAAAGGGAAGAATTGGTGTGATGTGGGAGAAGACACCTGTGAATGTGGGCAGACTTCCAAATATCAAATCCTGGAGCCAAGCCTTGGTCCACAGCCACCATTTTCATAATTAAAACATTATGTCTGCATGTTGACAAGCATAAATATGGACCTGAGATAGCTAGTGCCATGCAGTATGGGAGTAAAGAGGACTTTAATTTGCATGTGTCTTTTTCCTACTCCCATTCTTTGTTGACTGCAGAATTGGGACCTGAATGGATATAAGAGACATGAGATCGTCAGTTTATTTCTCTCATAATTTTCTCTCATTTAAAAAGAAGGGAGATTTTAAAATGTAGTGTCTATAACTGTATAATTCAAAAGAAAGTGTATACAGGTCCACCAGCATGCCTACTGTCACCTTCAAGGACTTTGATTTATTTCCCTCATAATTTTCCCTTCTGGGAAATCGCACTGCAACCTACCTAGCCCAGATAGCAGAGCTAAGCTATATTATACTAAGGCAGCCATTGACAAGTCTCAAGGAACTCCATCGTAGAAGGCACCTTTGTTGTCTACTGGAAATGATGCGTAACCTTCCAGATCAGTGTCTAATTAATGATGTTTCCACTTCTCTAGTCACTATATCATCTTTTACAGTTATCCTGCAAATTACTTTTTTTCTAGCAGCCCATTTGACTTTGTTGGTGATGTAATGGGAGAAAAAAAAACTGTTCCATTGTTTGCCAAAAAAGCATTCATTTGGTTAGAGCCTACAATTTCTTATCAGTTGATACGACTCTAAATAATTATGTCAGATTAATATCAAAGTAAGCCAGCTAATGGAACAGAGACTCCAAACAAATAATAGGATGGAGGATTAAAGAGCAGACAGGGGCAGGTTTATTTGCTTTTGCAGTGGTTGGAGAATTATAGAACTGGCCAGGCTTCCACATCATGAATCATAAGAACATGCAAGGTGTCTGGCACACAGCATGGATGAGCTCTGCTGTCCTGCATTGTATTAATCTTGATCTACTACACAGGCACATGCAAGAGGACATCAGACTCTACATATTTACGGCTTTTTATTTTAAAGGCTGGGCTTTGAATTTTCCTAGTTCATTGCAACCTCCATGTATTCTTGCCATCATGATCTTACCTTCATTTAAAGCTATATTCTACTCAGACTACTAAAGCTATAGTTACTCTATTCTACTTTAGTCCCACACTGACATAAACCCCATTTGATTGCACAGTGACAATAAAAATTGCAATGGGGGTCTTTCATGACTATTGCTTCTCAGAGATTCCAGATCAGATTACAATTTTAAAATGTAGTGGGGCTAATTTTCTACTTGCAGTATGCATTTTCATTTACACTTGTGTTAACTGGGTATAAATCATTACCTTTCTGGTGTGGGGGCATTTTACACCTTCTTCTAACAGATTAAAGGATGACGCAAGGCGAGGAACTAGGCTCCCATCCCCTACCGTTATCATTGCACACTCAACCTGGATTCTGAAAGTTAAACTGCGTCTTTTCTAGTTCATGTGTAATCATCAGTAGTAAAGTCTCTATAAACCAGATTATGCTACCAGTCACCTTGATGTAAATAAGGATTAGCTTCATTTAAATCCTTAGAGTCTCTGTCCTATCACCCTGTTCAGAACATCTGAAAAGCAGGCCAGGGGCCAAAACTGCAGCTTGTGTATGCTCACACAACTATGTATGTGCAAATCATTTGTGTGCACTGTCACTTATGCATGCAAAAAATGGTTTGTGTATATGTAACTTGAGGAGATATTGGTTTTGCATAGGTATGTTCTGTTATTTATATGCACAAAAATAACATATACAAATGATTTATATGCAGGAAAATGGAGGCTAGATATTGAAAATTTGGCCTTAAATGTAAAGAGCATTTTTTCATAGCATCAGAGAATATTAGGGATGGAAGGGACCTGAGGAGATCATCTAGTCAAATCCCCTGCTCAAAACAGGACCAACCCCAACTAAATCATCCCAGCCAGGGTTTTGTCAAGCCTCACCTTCAAAACCTCTAAGGATGGAGATTCCACCACCTCCCCAGGTAACCCATTCCAGTGCTTCACCACCCTTCTTGTGTAAAAGTAGTTCTTAATATCCAACCTAGATAATCCTCACTGCAACTTGAGACCATTGTTCCTAGTTCTGTCATCTGCTACCACTAAGAACAGTCTCGCTCCATTCTCCCTGGAAAGTTAAAAGCTGCTATCAAATCCCCCCACCCCCCACCTCATTTTTCTCTTCCTCAGACTAAACAAGCATAGTTTCCTCAGCCTCTCCTCATAAGTCAGGTACACCAGCCCAGGGGTGTCGTTACCCTAAAAAGATGTACAGGGCACAGGCCCAGCCCTCCCCCACTGCACCAGCCCCAGCCCCCACGGTGTCCCCTCTCATGCCGCTCACTGGCTCCGGACCCAAGCCCCTGCCAGCTTGTGGGCCCAAGCCACCACAAGCCCTGAGCTCTGAGTCAGCTCGCTGCCTCCAGCCCCCAGACTCCAAACACTGGCCTCAGGTCCTGCTCTCAGCCCCTGGGACCAAGGACAGCCACTGCCCACACTCACCCGCCCCCATCCCATGCCACTGCACACACCACCTACCTGAGAGGAGGGGAATTTAAATTTCCCTTCTGTTTTCCTGCTCTGCACCATATGCCTCAGCTACATGCTGCAGAGCAGGAGATTTAAAAGATCTGGCCCCTGTTGGCCCTATCTGAGGTCCTCCCAAGCAGACCAAGCAAGTGTGGGAGATCTCAGGGCAGGCGCAGGCTTTCTCCGCCTGCGTGTGCCGCAGTTCAGGCTTCGGGGCATTGGCTGGGACACTCGGGGCCCATGCCTCCTGTGCCCAGCACCAGCAAAGGCCCTCCTTCAGCCCCATCATCATTTCTGTTGCCCTGTACTAGACTCTCACCCATTTGTCCATATTCGTTCTATAGTGGGGGCCCCAAAGCTAGACACAATTTTCCAAATGTGGCCTCACCATTTTTGAACAGAGGGAAATAATCACTTCCCTCAGTCTGCTCCTACTAATGCAGGCCATTATGCCATTAGGCTTTCTGGCAATAAGGGCACACTGTTGACACATATTCAGCTTCTTGGCCAGTGAACCCCCAGGTCTTTTTCAGGAGAACTGCTGCCTAGCCAGTTGGTCCCCAATCTGTAGCAGTGCATGGGATTCTTCCTTCCTAAGTGCAGGCCTCTGCACTTGTCCTTGTTGAATCGCATCAGATTTCTTTTGGCCCAATCCTCCAATTTGTCTAGATCACTCTGCAACCTATCCCTACCTCCAATGTATCCACTACTCTCCAGAGCTTAGTGTCATCTGCAAACTTGCTGAATGTGCAATCCACTCCATCCACTAGCTCATTAATGAAGATGTTGAACAAAAGCTGTCCCAGGACTGACCCCTGGTGCATTTCACTTGTTACCAGCTGCCAACTAGCCATCAAGCCATTGAGCACTAACCACTGAGCCCAATGATCTAACCAGCTTTCTATCCATCCTATAGTCCATTCATCCAACCCACTTCTTTAACTTGCTGGTAACAATACTGTGGGAGACAATATCAAAAGCTTTGCTAAAGTGAAGATATATCACATCCACCACTTTCCACACATCCACAAAGCCAGTCATCTCATCATAGAAGATAATCAGGTTCATCAGGCATGACTTGCCCATGGTGAATCTATGCTGACTGTTCCTGATTACCTTCGTCTCTTCCAAGTGCCTCAGAATTGGTTCCTTGAGGACCTGTTCCATGATTTTTCCAGGGACTGAGGTGAGGCTGACTGGTCTGTAATTCTTCTGATTCTTCCTTCTTCCCTTTTAATTTGAAGATGAGCACTATGTTTACTTTTTTTCCAATCACCTAACACCTCCCTCAAATGCAACAACTTTTCAGAGATAATGGCCAATGGCTTGACAACCACATCAGCCAATTCCCTCATCACCCTAGGATGCATTACATCTGGCCCCATGGACTTATGCATGTCAAATCTTTCTAAATAGTCCTGTTCTTTCACCACTGAGGTCTGCTCATTTCTTCCCCATACTGTGCTGCCCAATGCAGTAGTCTGGGAGCTGACCTTATCTGTGAAGACAGAGGCAAAAAAAGCATTGAGAACTTTAACTTTTTCCATGTCATCTGTCACTAACTTGCCTCACCCATTCAGTAAGGGGCCTACACTTTCCTTGACTTTTTCTGTGACCTTGTTTATGCTGATAGTTAAATTTTCAGTTTTAGAAAATATTTGTGTCCCCATTGCTTTCTAAAATGCACTTGAAATTTCCACAGACTCATAGGACAACATAGCGGATCTCTTCACCCCTCAAGAACTGTGTATGTATTCTCAGTGGCCTGTTTCCTATTCTCAGTGACCTAGATCCAGTAAACTCTCCCTTTAGTTCCCCTAAGTCTCATCTTCAAACACCTGTCATTGTGATCCATGGCACAGCACTAAAGAAATGGAAGCTGAACAAGACCTTTTTTCATTGTGATAAGCAATTGCATCCTTGAATGTTCAAGTGTCTTGGCAGCTTCAAATAATAATATCAGAGCTACAGCCTGTTGAAATACATAAAAGAAACCACCTAAGGGGTAAGGTCACATGAAATACAAGACATTCCTTGATTCGAAGACTAAATTTTCATCTATCAGCAGTAGACAGAATGCAAGTATGGAGTATGCATCTGTTCTGAAAAGAAAGCGTGTTAGCAAATTGACAGCCAGATAGCATGGAAAGTACTGTTGCTAGTAATCCATGCATGACAGAAATCTATCAGTTCAGGTTCAGCTATTGAAAAGCAAGGATATCTTTCCCCTCTTCTAATTCTCAACTATTTCCAACTAGAATGAGCAATTAGAAATCTTTTGTTGCTCTGTCACTAATCCAATACACCTCATGGAAAACATGAGTCAGGCCTTTTTGTGACCTTTTCTTTAGACTGCTTCACTCACCAGAAAGAGAACGGGATGCAAAAGGAAATGAAAAATTAATGCAGCTAAAATAAGCTCTCAAAAAATCAAAATGTTCACAAAATTCAAAGCCACAAACTCAGCTTGAAAATCCAAAGAGTCTGAGTCAGTGGATCCTTTCAGAAAACTACACTCAGTCTCTTATTAATTAATGCACCAATATTGTTTTCTACTGTTTAGTGGCAGGATTCATGTTGTGAAGTGCATTTTCAATTGTTTAGAATTCTACCTGGGACATAAATATTTGTTTTAGGCTCAATCTTGATATAAAGATCTTGGAAGGAACAGTCTATAGGTTGGGGGGTTTTAGGTCTTTTGCACAAATACTCAATTGTTTCAATGTATAATTTAAGTCATTCAACAATAATCAAATTTTGGGCCAGATTAAGTGTTTACACCCCTTAAAATCTTAGAAATGAATGGGATTACAGAGTAAATCAGTGCATAATTTGATTTGTGTATGTACACATAAGAAGAGAGAAGAGAATTTGACCTATATACTGCACACATTTATACAGACCAAATTCCCCTCTCAGTTATACCAGTACAACTCCATTGAAATCAATGGGGATACTCCAGTCCAACTGAGAAGAAAATTCATTTTATATAAAATGTACATTACACATATTTTGTGTACAATTATACATACAATTATATGCAATATAAAGATCTTCACTTCAGTTGCATAGGCATAACTGCATTTATAGTACACATACATACCTCACACCCATTTATTGATTTTAAAATACATTCTCAGCTTGTGTCATTCAAAACAGTTTTGATTAAAAAGAAATCTTTAGCCATTAGATGGATACATAATAGAGTGTAACTGCTGCTAATAACTGTCATTAATTATCACTCCTATTTGTAATGCTAATAGACTCTGTTAAAATTACTCACCTGGTCTCTATGGGTTTCCAATGGTCATTTTTGTGTGTCTTCTCTTCCCTACTCATCAAGTTCAAGAAAGTGACCACTAATCAGAGCATTTGACGTAGACAGTTATTTGCACATATTTGCTTTTTCATAGCCCTAATTAAACTGAAATCCAAGACACAAGCATAAAGAGCAGGAATCTCTCATGAAAGCAACAACTTCTGGGCATAAGACACCTCACATACACAGCCAGAGTACATTGCCGAGTGGGAATTTTTCCAAATTTTGGGTGAATATTCAATTCATACACAACACCGTTCATATGCATCAGACATTATTATCTACTGAAAACAAATTCAGGATCCTTGAGTCCCTTAGTATGGTTCTCTTTGAAAGCTAGTGAACAGGTTACATAAAAAGGTGGCATCCCTCAGTTCTTATCTTTGTTTTTGCATCCCTTGAGTCTTAGCTTTCTAGACTTCCACTGCAGGTGGTTGCCATTTTGCATGCTGTATGGCTGTAGCCTGCAAGAGAAGAGACACACACCGTGTTCTCATAAAGAGCCTTTATTTCTGTTCTCTCACACTTTGTTGATTTCCATGAAATCTAAAGACAAGTAATTCAGATGGAGATAATATGACTGCTCTTTGTCTATAGTGATGCATAATAAATAGAAAGAAACGTTATGGCTCTTCTCAAATTGATCAAAGAGAGAATGTGGCGGCGTGGGAGGGAAAGCTATAACAGGAATTTGGCTCTTAGCAGTGTTAATAATTAAATAGGTTTATTTTTAAAATTTCCCAAGCAAGCTGGAGTTTGCACTAAACACGAGATTGCAGCTTTATCAAAATATCTGTGACCTTCAACATTTGTGACCATAGCCATAATTCAAGCAGTATCCAGACCCCCAGTGTCACAGCATGAGAAGCTGTCTCCTTTCCTTCCCATCTTCCCTATTAACGTGCTCATAAACGGAGGAGGGCTGTCATAGAATCAAGCTCACTTATACTAATGGCTTTGAGCGTGCGTGAGCCAGCTCTGATTCAAAACACCATCCTAGAGCTCCTGCTCCCTTGACAGGGCAGCCTGTAGAGGTGGTTTAGTGGCAACCATTTGCTTAGTGAGGAGACAGCAGGTAAAGCACAGCAGGAAATAATCTTTCACCAGTGCTCTTTCATTTGTGAAAAAAAATGAAATTACTTTTCAGGGACACTCTGCCCTGCATTCTGATCAATTTGACTTCACTGAACTGGCGAAAAGCGCATCATGTCTGCCAAATAAAATACGCCACGCTAACAACAAGCAAATTAATTAATTAGAAAACCTTGTCGTCACAAACTGCAACTGTGGCCACAAAGGACTGAAAGCCCAACGAAGGAGGAGCCTTGTACAAAGTGAGGTGCACTAGATATGGATCAAAGAACATAGCCTCATGGCTTACTTGTGTCCCCACATAAGAAGGCTCAGTGAGACACTGAGAAGCAAGTCTACTGCCTTCACATGGCGCCCCCAGACCTCCCAACCCAGCAATAGCAAAAAGAAAGTTAAAGCAGATCAAGTGCAAAACCAGAGTACATTCAAGGCTCAAGAATTCCCATGATTTGATAGCCGTGAACCGGCAAAATGATATTTTTAGTAGCTGGCTCAAACTCTTGCCTTTGTTAGTACCAGAGACCCTTGTTGCAGGAACCTTTGGGATAAAATTAAAATGACTGAAGCAGTTCCTATCCCTGGCAATCAGTTAAACCCTGAGCATGTGGGCAAGAATCACCAGCCAGACAGCAAAGAAAGAATTGTCTATAATACTCAAAACTCACCCCATCCAAGCGTCCTATCGGCATATCTACCACCAGGAGCCAAAGATCAGTCAATTATCAAACTAGGCTGTCCATTATACCATGTCCTCCATAAATTTATAAAGTTTAGTTTTGAACCAGCTAAGTTTTTTGTCCCCAACACTTCTCCCTTTAGAAAGCTATTCCTGTGACCTCCAACAGGAATTTATTGGCAATTGAGAATTCTTGCACATGTGCTGATGTAAATCCTTTCTCTAGTGGGAAAACCTAGACGCTTAGGAGGACACAAGCCATCTTATACAGACTTTGTAATGGTCATCTGTATAAAATCCAGACTTTACTATTGCAATATGGTCTATTTAGGGCTGCATCTGAAGTCCACTCAAACCCCCCACTTCGTGCAAAATCCAACTGTTGTGTGGTACAGACCACTGTGAGCCTATAACACCTATGCTCAGCTCCCTGGACATATTGCCCAAACAATTAGAGGTGCTTAACACCTGAATGGCCTGAGACCTGGTACGGTGAATAACAATAACATCTAGCTCTACTATACTTTGAATAGTAATGAAGATCAGCTGTGAAGCTCTATCTGCTAATACCCAAGATATTGGATGTTCTATTAATACCAACAGGACATTTTCAGTTGAGGGGGCTGAGCTTTAGAATTCAGTCAATCGATTTAGTTAGTAATATTGCACTTTTGACTATCAGATCTTCAGGGCAGAACCTCCACATTCAGATTTTTAAAAGACACCTAGCACAGTGCTGAAGCTACATAAAATCATAATTGCCCTTATCAGGACAAAGTGTCAGAGTTCCAGAGGGGTGGCCATGTTAGTTTAATTCAGTAAAATCAAAACAAAGAAGTTCTGTAGCACTTCTAAAGACTAACGAATTTATTTATCTCATGAGCTTTCACAGGTAAAATCCCACTTCATTGGCGCATGAAATGGAAACTACAGAAGGGAAGGGAATATATAATGCAGAGAAGGATAAGTCACAAGGTCAGTGCAGAGTTTTTCAGCAAACCAAGCAAGTTGTTTTGATTCAAACAGTGTGGAGCAACAACAGTGCATAAGAGAGAAAGTCAGAGCTGTAACTGAGAAAGGTGATCACCTTTTGTTATGATCCAGCCGTTCAAGAGGTTTATCCAAACCCAGAGTGAAGGTATCTAGTTTGCATATGAATTCCAATTCTGCAGTTTCACACACTAATTTGTTTGGGGGGGAGGTTGGGGGTTGGGGTTTTTTTTTGTTTTTGTTTTTTGCTGAAGTACTGTAACTGGTATATTTTTTACAGAATATTCAGGTAGACTGAAATGTTCCTCTACTGATTTTTTAATGTTACCATTCTTGCTGTCTGATTTGTGTCCATTCATTCTTTAGCACAGAGACAGTCCACTTTAGCCAATGTATATAGCAGAAGGGCATTGTAGGCACATGATGGTATATATCACACTGGTAGGTGAATGAGCCCTGGGGTGGCTGATCTGGTTAGGGCCTATGATTGTGTCGCTTGAGTAGACATGTGGACAGAATTGGCAACAGGGTTTGTTGCAGAGATAAGTACCTGGCTTAGTGTTCCTGGAGTATGGTGTGTAGTTGCTGGTGAGTATTTGCTTAAGGTTGTGGGGTTGTCTATAAGTGAGGAGTGACCTACTTCCCAAGGCTTGAGAGAGAGGAGTCATCTAGTAAGATACGTTGTAGATCCTTGATGATGTGCTGGAGAGGTCTGACTTGAGAGCTGTAGGTGATAATCAGTGGTGTTCTGTTATTTTTCTTTTGGGGCTTGTCTTGTGGTAGTAGATTTCTGGATATCTGTCTGGTTCTATCAATCTATTTTTTCACTTCTCCAGGAGTCAGAGCTGTTTATTTTGTCTCATGCTCACTTTTAGTTTATATTTATGGGTGATGCACAAAATTCATGCTTTAATCTTTGCATCCAAAGTACCAAAAGGACTGACACTACAGAAATGAGCATCATAAATAAATAGATGATACAGTGAACATGTGATCCAGAAAATCCCTCCGTAGATTGCACGCATATGGGGGGGTCACGGAAGTTCTCGGGGTAGAAGGGACTTGTGATTGTATGAAGATGCAATCAGACCAACTACTAATTTGTTCTGTGAAAACTTCAGAGGAAAGTTTATCAAGCAGAGATGACAAAATGTGACAAAGCAACAGAAGAAAGGACAATAAAACAAAACAAGCCATAATCCAACTTTATTCATCATCACACAAAAAAACCCTCACTCTTCATACTGCTCCCAGCATCCCATGCTGAATGGGAGCCTCTTTGCTCACATCAAGGAAACACACATTGCTGGTTTTCCTCCCCCTTCACTAGCACATATGGCTCTATCCAGCACAAGTGTCCAGCTGAGTTGCCAGTCAGAAGAGATGCAGCAGTGAGCTGTCAGCAGTGACAATGTTTCTCTTTCCCTTGCTTTGCTGGTGACCTTTGCAGGACCACAGCTAACAATCTGGAAAGCAAATATCTGCCAGAGGACCGGTGACAACGGCATCATCAGCACAGCACAGCTGTGAAGCTGCTGAGCAGCAGACAGAGATCTAACTTGATGAATGAGAGATGGGGTCAGAGGAACAGCTTAGGAGCTGACAGTTCTACTTGCCCCTGGAATGGGGAAAGAAGAGAAAACTCAGGTCCAGGGTAGCATTACACATACAGATTTCACAAGGCTGTTGCTACCATGGGGATAAGCACCAGTATAAAGGCAAGGCAGATTGATGTGAAATAGAAACCATCCATCCATGACTGTGAAAAGAAGGAAAGCAGCAAAAAAAGGAACCATTTTAATATGGAGATAATTGCAGGTGACCTTAGAAAGAAGTAGGCTTTATATAGCAGTATCATTTGTTAACTCGTGTGCTTTACTTGCCAGATTTGGGCCCTATCCAATTATGATTCAAGTCAATGGAAAGACCCCTTAAGAACTGATTCTCTATCTCCTTACCCAACAAGTTACACCCATACAAAGCGGGTGAACAGCACAGCCACTCTGCATACGTACAGGAGATCAACTGAGAATCAAGGCCTCTCTCTTAATCTGGAGCAGCTGATTGTTCTCTTTCTTCCACTACTCTCCTCCCCTTTTATTTTCATTGCCAAATGTTAGATCTCCTCAGCTGAGCCTTTGTACCACGCTGATTGGATGGAATTCCTTTCCTATCCTGAACATAGCACAAGTTCATATCCAAATCACCCCACACTTCCTGGGGCTTGGCTCTGTTGTAACTCAAACACAAACACAGCACTCAGTGCACGCTTCTCCCAAGCTTAAAATGGCCCCCCCTCCTAACTTCCTAGTATCCTGTCTCTATGGCAAAACTAACTCCCAGGGGAGCTAGTCACTCAGGCCTCACACAAGAAGGCAGAAGAAAGCAGCTTTCTGTAAGGTTCTAACACCTGTTGATAGGGTGGGCCAGAAGAACAGTGCATGCACTGATGGCTGTGAGATTGCTCTCGCCGAGCTGCAGGCGGGTCAGGAGGGCCCTCCAGCGGGCCTTGAGATGGCCGAAGGCACACTCGACAACGCTGAGGCACCGGTTGAGCCTCCGATTGAAGAGGTCCCTGCTGGCATCCATGCGGCCCATGTATGGCTTCATCCGCCAGGGGAGCAAGGGGTAGGTGCAATTCCCCCGGATCAGGACTGGCACCCGCACGTCCCCGATGGTGATGGTGTGGATGGGGAAGAAGGTGCCAGCCTGCATGCACCTGTAGAGGGTGGAGTTATGCAGGATCCATGCGTTGTGTGCCTTCCCCGGCCCGCCCACATAGATGTTCTGGAAGATTCTGCGGTGGTCCACGAGGGCTTTGCGGTTGACATAGTCCCTGGTGTGGTGTTCCGGGGATCGGATGGGGATGTAGGTGGCGTCCACAATGCCCCCACAGTGGGGGAAGCCGAGTCCAGCGAGGAGTTTGTGCAGCTTGCCCGGGATGACAAGGCAGGCTAGCAGGACCCGGTTGATTGCCCTGCAGACCTACATGATGGCGGTCCCCACAATGGCCTTCCTGATGCCAAACTGCTGGCCCACAGAGCGGTCGGACTCCAGGGTTGCCAGCTTCCACACGGCGATGGCCACTCACTTGTCTATGGGCAGGACGGGTCAGAGTCTGGTGTCCATGCACGGCAGAACTGGGATGAGCTCGCAGACCAGCTCACGGAAGGTCCGCTTGCTCATCCTAAAGCTCTGCAGTGCCTCTTCAACAGCAGCCACAGTTCATTGTCCCAGGTGGTAAGGTTGATACGCTCCCACCAGTCCCTGCTGGCCTCACGTGCCCAGAAGAGACAACGAACAGAGTGTAGTGCTGTAAGCGTAGCAGCTTGCTGGGGCAGCAATGTGGGGGGCAGGCTGTCATCTTCCTCCACGTTGACGGGTTGCCAGACAGGCCTGCTCCACAGCCAAAGAAGCCTTATCACTAGCTGGTAGGTGTTGCGCAGCTGCCTGGCGAAGCACAGGAGAAGAGGCTGGTCCATGACCTGGTCAGGATCCAAGTTGCGAGGCACAATGGGAAGGGGCTGAACTCACTTCCTCTTTTGAAGGCATGGCCGGGGGAGGAGAGACCTTCTCTGCTGCCATGCTGACACACTTCCCACAATGCACTCCTCCAGCCCCGCCCCCAAAGTCGACTTAAGAGTCTAGTGTAGAATCTCTAAGTTGACTTAATAAGATCGACTTAAAGTCAACTTAATAAAGTCAACTTAATAAAGTTGACTTAACTTTCTACGTGTTGACATAGTCTTTAATTCTTCATTATGCTGCAATATCCATCAGATCAGGGAGCTCAGTTTTGAATGCCACTCTGTCACATCTTCATGCCAGGGATCCATCACATTTTAGAAGAAACTATTATTAGACTTTCCTCTCATGTTTATATAAGCAACCTCAGCTACCTCAACCCAGAGCTCCCCCATTTAGCAGCAGACATATTCCCTGGCTATGATCAAAGTCCCACAATTCTTTGTAGGAGAAAATGTTGCTGGGAAGAGATTGAGAATTATATAAGGACATGGAGGCTGATTGACCATCTCTGACTGTGTCCTATCCTTCCAGTGCCTCAACTAAGTCCTGTCACATGTGCCAAGTACAATTAATTAGTCAGCAATCTCAGCATTTTATGCACTAGACAAAGTATTTTCCTACATTGTGACAAGACACAGAGTCCAAAATGGAACTGCATAATACATACTGACACTGCCAGACAATTTGAATAAAATTGCCCTTGGAATTGGCGGTAATGAGCAGCCCTGTTGTTTGTCTCAGCAGAAATATCACTGACTGAATGAGCATTGAGCATGAACTCTTCTAGGTAATTCACTCCAGTACGGGGCTAAGGAAGAGTAGTAGAACAGCTTCAGCAATGTGCACTGTTGTTGTGGAACGTCTTCTGATGTACAATTGTCAGTTATGGACACTGAAGTCCCAGTAAAATACCTTTCATGCCCAATACATTCACTCAATAAAAGTTTGTGATTGAAAGAAATATGAAATCAGGTAAGAGGAGCAGTGGAAGGAGAGCAGTAGGAGAATAGTAGAGAATGCAAAATTTTTGCTGCTATACAAGGGTGCGTCTACATTTACAAATTAAGTCGACTTAAGCTTGCTTAAGTCGACTTAATTTACTCTACGTCTACATGCAGCTGCTTAAGTCGACTTAAGGAAAAATTAAGTCAACTTTTTAAAAGCTTGTTTTAAGTCGACTTTTGCTGGCTAAGTTGACTTTAGAAAGTCGACTTAGCCAGTGTGGACGTGGAGTAGCCCTAAGTCGACTTAAAGTCGACTTAGGGGGCTCCAGGGTTTCCCCACTGCCCTCCCTGCCAGGGTGGCTGGCACAGCCACAGCCTGGTGTGCTCCCCCAAAGGACAGGGCAGAGCCCTGCCCACCCTGCCCCTATGCCCTGCCAGGGTCCCTGTCCCCCTTTGCCCCTTTGTACCAAGGTACAATGGGGCAAAGGCTGAGCCCCCTGGCACTTGGCAAGGGGCGCCCCCCCTGCCACCATGGACCTGTCCCAGGTCCACCTAGCCCCTACAAGTCGGCCTAGGTGTCCAGTGTGGATGCTCTAGGTCGATTTTGTAGGGTCGCCTCTAAGTCGACTTAAAATTTGAGTGCGGACATGCTAAGTCGACTTAAATTAACAAGTGTAGACATAGCCCAAGTGTTCACTACAAATGCTATATAGATTACAGAAATTTATTTAATGCAATGCAGTGTCTAGTATGGGGAACAAGGAGTTTAAAAACTCTGTCAGTAAGTATGGACATTATAGTATATTTATTAGAAGCCTTCACACCTCTTTAGGAAATTCTTCTGTTATGTGTACAAAATGTCTGAGAAGATTGACGTAAATATTCTATAATGCCATTAGTAGAACTCGGTAGCTATAAGAATATTGTACCTAGACTTGCAGCAAATGTATCATCATCAAAATCATTATACTGAGGGTGTACAAACTCATTTAATGCCTAGTAATATAATGCCAATATTTCACTATTATATTACTAACATAATGCTAACACTTTAATAGATGTGGTGTTTATATGCCTATTTGTGTTCATTATTTTGTTCAAACATGACAATAAGGAAAGAACGGTGGAAATATTCATTTATCGTATATTTAATTCAACAGATCTGTTATTCACAAAACTTTATACATTCTTTATCTATGTTCCGAGAGAATTCTGGTTAAAAGGGTTCAAATGAACTGCCACTTAAATACAAGTGATTCCCTTGGAATCTTGATACAGCATTTTATAAGAAAACTGTAAATTAGATGACCTAAACTGGCACTAAAATATCAGAGATGCCCACCAGCCTACAATGGTATTTCCTAAAAACTACATTGCCCCCCAACATGATAGATGCTGGAGGATGACCATTCTTCAGCATTACTTGGACAGTTCTTGATTGCAGTATCCTAAGGGATGGTATAGTCCATGGAAGGGCAGTGGGGATGCAGCTATGTGAGCAATCGTCAGTCCGAGAGAATACCTTTGCTCTAACAAAGGCCTTGCACATGCCAAGAGATTTGACAAGTTCAGTAACAGTCATCAGCTTTGCTCTACTTTCAAGATAATAAACTCTTCTCATCAACCTGGGATGCAATTTTCTCAGGTCCAGACTGCACCACTGTTGGCAGATATGATTATGCTGCACATGACAGTATTACAAATGAGGCACTGATGGTAACTTAGTTTAACCCCTAGAGACCTAGATTTAGTGCGATTATTGTTCCCATTAGATAGCCAATCTTGTCCTGCATTCAGCCTCTTATCATACATCATTTGTTATCATTAACAAATATCTACATTTCCAAATCGGCTTGAATCTCATAAAGTAACATGAAACAAAATCTATAGCCGTTGTTCAAGAGTATGTTTCATATAGCCAAATATGGTCACTGTTCTAGCTAGTGCTTATCTGACGGACGTGAGTTTGCAATATCCGACCTCAAGGCTAAATCTATGCTGGCAGCATAGAGCCTGAGTACTGGGGAGCTCCAGAGTAGGAATCCTCCCCCATGCTCTTGCTCTGTGGGCTGCAGGCTAGAGCTGTTCCACTGCATCTGCAGCAGTTCCTATTCCTGCTACATGGAGGGAGAACACAGACCCATGTATCACTGGCCTGCATGTTAGGGAGTGTGATGAGCCCCTCAGCTGTCTGACACAGGCGCCACAGTGCATCACATATGCTAACCAAGGATGTATCTTTCGCTTTCTCAAAAGATCTGCAAAGGCAACCCCCACACACGCCACCCTGCATCATTCAGCCCTGAACAGCAAGATTCATGGAGCAGAGGATCAGCATCCCTGCTCCCTCCTGAGAGGGCTAACTGAGGCAGGATTTGTCCCTAGATATCGGAATGGCCTGACCACTGAAAAGTATGTGGCAGCTGTTTAACAGTGCACAGCAACTACATGACAACTCTTGGGACCAAAAATTGGAGATGAAATTTCATCTAGTTGAAACTACAGGGGAAATGTGTGGATATTATGGATGTGAAGATACATTCTTTTTACATTCTGTAAAACAGACAGAATTAAAAGATTTACAATTTAAAAAGAGGCTATAATACAGCACAATAGGAGTCCTATGGCGCTACCTTACAAAATACGATTTGACAGTTCTTTGACAGATTTGCAAAGACCGATTCACCCTGCAAGCCTCAGAAAGAATTTTAAACAAATAGTAATAATAATCAGAGTGCTTTCTAAAGTTCCTGCCATTTCAGATTAATGGCAACAAATTATTGCAAGCACTGAAAGGCTACTGCTGCAGTTCAGAGCTACCCTTATTTATAGCAAATAGCACCTATTCCTCAAGCAGTTCCACTGAAATGAAATAAACTGCTTATGACATAAGATACCCCTTACTGCCAGTGGAGAAGAATCTGGCCCTTTATGGCTGCGTATATAATTAAGACATGGGCGGAAGAACTACGGCCCTAATGCTACTACTAATAGCACAAAAGGTGTCTGGTTTCACCAGAGCTCTGCATAAACAGATTACCGAGGCCATGCACAAATTCCAGGATTAGGGCATCTAAGGACAATCATCATAAACTGGGAGAAACAGAAACAATCAAAAGATGTGTAATTTTATATATGTTGTTTATGTATACTATGTATGTGGTTTGTTTTCCAAATGCACATCGACTAGTTGACTACTTGTAGGGATCCCAGAAGAGATGGATATTGAGGGAGCCAGTGTTGCCTGGTGTATATGGGCACTGGCCTGGGACTCAGGAGTGATGAGTTCTATTCCTGACTCCATTATTAGCCTATTGTATCACCTCAGGCAAGTCATTTCAGCTCTGTGCCTCAATTTCACCATACTATGGGAATGATCCTGACCTCTTTTATAAAGTGCTTTGATATCTACTGATGAAAAGCACTATATAAATGCTAGGTGTTATTTATTAATTAGTAGTAGCGTTAAGGAGGACAATCACCTTTTTAGCCTAAACCCAACATTTACTCCATTGAACTGTGACAGGAAGTTGTAGCTCTTCTGGAACATGGAAAAAGGATATGAATGTGACGTAAACAGCAGCATGGGACTCAAATGGCCTAACAGACTTTGTTAGGAGAGGGAATCTCAACAAAGGTACCAACGCTCATATTAATTTACATTATAAGACATTGCTGAGAAGCTTTGCAGAATTCATATTCAGTGACTAAATACTGAGAACAAGAATGAAAGCCGCACTTCAAAACTGAGGTCTAGAATATGTCTGAAATGCTTTCCATCAATAGAGCTTCCGCGTAAACAAAGGAGAGTGGTAACGTGCCTAAGTGGAGACTGATAAAATGAGCAGGCCTCTGTTCTTGTATTTTATTATGTTGTACACCAGGGGTAGGCAACCCCCAGCACGTGTGCCAAAAGTGGTACACAAGCCCATTTGGAGCAGCACTTGGCATCCTCTGTGGCGCCACAGAAATTGCCACTCCTCCCACCAAAAGACACTCCAAGTGGCTTCTTTCGGGGGCGGCTGCAGTGCGGAGGTCCCTGCCATGTCCATGCCCCAGGCATACCGTGTAAAGAAGCCACCCAGTGTGGCTCCTCCCTGTGGTGTGCCACCGCCAAAAGGAGTGACTCCAGGCAACTTCTTTCCATGGTGAGCCTGGGAATAGGGGTCCCCAGGCACGCTGCTGAGAGGAGCCACTCCAGGTGCCTTCTTTCCAGGAGTGGGCTGTCGGCACCAGCTGAGAGTCGAAGAGGAGGGGCCGGCACAGGGGTCGGCAAAGGTTGCCAACCCCTGTTGTACACCAATGCAGTAGCTGGGCCTAACACATCACTCTGTTCAGGTAAGGCTTGGAATAACATGTTCAGAAGATGATAGTGACACTCCAAAAGGTTAAGAGGAGGATTTGCTTATCTGTAATGATTTATGGAACTGACAAGCTGGTATAGGAAGTGTCTAGAAAATGTATAACATTAGACAGAACAGCTTAGAAGCAAATCATTTTGTCCAAGCATGAAGCAGATAGATCCTTTCTATAATGAGAAAAGTGCTCCCATTCATAAATCAAGTTTGTCAGGGATAAATAAAAGGACAAAACAGAGTTGAAGTGGGTACCTTCTATCTTTATCAGATGTTGGGCTGGGGGATCTCCCCCTTACAGACAACAGACAAGGAGGCATCCCATTATTTATTGGTCTGTCTCTAAGCTTGTGGCTAAGCAATGGCTTTTCATCTTTCTGAAATAACATGTGCTGTATATTATTGGTATTTTCTGACAATGCCTGGATCTCAGTTGTCAGCTAAGTGCTGCTTAAAACCCAAGCCACAGAAGAGCAAATGGACAATGCAAATCAGAAAGGTGGACATGGCAGTAAAACCTGTCACTTGCTTTAACTGCCCAGGCATTTGAGAGGATGTTTTGTCATGGCTGATGAAGCCGTCCATTAATACTTCTTTGCTATGTGAGCAATCTGAGGCTTCCTGCGAGAGAGATTGCCACGTTTATTCAGCCAGCAAAGCTACCGACATAAATTAGCCCAAGCAATTTCTCAAAGTTAAAGAAACAATATTGTTCTCTTGCTGACATTCATCACAGGGCATTATACATTCCTTTGAACCTACACTAATATAGCTTTGTTGCATGTATTTCAATCTCTTGGCTATAGTCATAGCTTACCATGTGCAGTGGGTTCTTCTATGAGATCCTCTCAAACCTACATCGGTGGTAACCATAATTTGAACATCGTATTCTATACAAGCTTTAAAACAATTACATCCACATAGCTCAAAGCAGGACTGGCTCCTCCATTTAGGAAGAATCAACTGTTACCTAGCACCAGGGAAGGATATCAAAATGTTCAGAGGCTATTTATTGGCAGGGGTGGAGTGACTGAAGGCTAGAGGGAAAAATATTTTCAAATTTGCCTAAGACAGCACATATTCTACAGTCTATTTCAAACAACAAATTCCCTGACTACATTTTAACAACTGTTTAAGCTTTATTATTATGAAATATTCCTGAACCCCGGCAGAGACCAGCTGTGGCAGTAGTTCAGCCCAAGTGTCAGAACTAATACAGTGAAATTTCTATGAATGTGTATGCAGCTTTTCCTTTTCTTTCATTTACAGAGGGTGAAACTTACCTCCTGTGCAAAGCCCGCACAAGAATCTATGCAGAACTTAACTCCCATTTAAACATTCTGGTAAGGGATTAAGTTAGTGCAATTATTTAGGCTGCTCGGTATATAGCAGATTTGTCCAATCTGCGGCCCGTGGACCAGACTCTGGTCCGCCAAGGGCTTTCATCCCACCCACAAAGCGCTGCCGCAGGAGCCTGGGAGCTGAGGCCATCCAGGACCCTTTTAAATCTCTCGCCCTGCACACAGCCCCAGGGAGAGTGGCCTGGCCAGAGAGCAGCGTTCAGGGGCTGGATTCAGGCCCTTGCAGGTAGGACGGGGGGGCAGAGAAAGAGTTGCGCGGGGTCCTGCAGCGCAGGGGAGTGAAAGAGGAGCCCACGTGGGGACCGGAGCACAGGCATGTGGCTCAGTGAAAGGGTATTTTACTGGGGTGGCAGGGAAGAGAAAGGGTGCAGATAGCCTAGGTACAGAAGCTTAAACAGTTACACTTCAATGCGAGCAACAGAGATTCTTGTTCGTAACCGCAGTGTGGTCAGATGAGACTCAGGGCTCTTCACACCTAGTGCATGGGGTACCCTCTCCAGTCCAGTCTCTATTCCAATCAAAATAGATGCTTTCTGGGGGCTTCCCTAAACAGCTGGAGCGCTGGCAATTGCCTGCACGGCACTCCAGCTGTTTGGGGAGGCCCAGGGGCTTCCCTAAACAGCTGGAGCCCCGGCAATTGCTCACACAGTGCTGTTTGGGGAGGCCAAGAGGCTTCCCAGGAGCTGGAGTGCCGGCAATTGTCTCTAGAGGCTTCCCGGGAGCTGGAGCACAGTCCTGGCTAGGAGGGAGCACAGGGCTCCCTCCTAGCCGGGACCCGAGCAGACCTGGCCAAAGGGAACCCTGTGCTCCCTCCTAGCCGGGACCGAGCAGTCCTGGCAAGAAGGGAGCCAGGAGAACTGCCCGTCCCTCCTTGGCCCAGCAGAGCCAGCCGTGCGCCAGCTGGCTCTGCCGGGACAAGCCAGGAGCAGCTTCTCGATCCCGGCACAGCCAGCTGGCACGCGGCTTGCTCTGCCGGGA
>ML685756.1:2014072-2056984 GCA_007922175.1 Pelusios castaneus
GCTTAAGTCGATTTAAGGAAACTCCAGTGTGGACGCAGAGTAAATTAAGTTGACTTAAGCAGGCTTAAGTCAACTTAATTTATAAGTGTAGACGCACCCATATAGCTGCTGCTTCATCTACCCTACAGCTCCTAACCTGCCATGCAGTTCCTGCTTTGCAAACTGTCCAGCCACTTCATGGTTCAGAATTTTTCTCCTATCTGGTCAGGAGGAATAGGATGTGCAGTGGGCTGATGGGAATTGTAGTCCACTGCTTAGCAGATCCCTCACATAAGGTTTAAGGCTTAATAAAGGCCCTCGCTATAGGGTGGATTTCACCCATATCTGTATGCTGAAGCAAAGGAAAAATTGCATGCCCTGCTAAAGCATCATACACAAGCTTAAGTGGCAGCGGGGTGGCCTCTCGCCATTCTGATTCAAAACAGCACAGTAATGGGAGTTGACAAGAGGTATCTTAACAGGAAACCATACCTGAAAAAGACAAGGAAAAAATTCCCTTCTAACAGAGACCTTGATTTGAATGATACATGGGCCCACAGGTATGGGAAAAATATCATAGGTGGAGATATTTAAAATCTTTGTATTAACATCATAGATGGGATGGTCTACTAGGGAGAGGCAGGAAAAAATATCATTGAATATGAAAGTCAGTTTCCAGGCAGGAAAATAATTATGTAACATGAAAACCATGATGGACAACTTTAAACAAAGAGTCCACAAGTTCTGCTTCTGCCATACCTTAAGGAATAATCCTTACTCTTGCTTGCAACATCTGTGTCTTCAGTGAAGCTACTTCTCTGAGTAAGGGCTACTTATACATTCAGATAAAAAAATACTGAGATGGCTCAAAGAATGACTTACTTTCCACCTAACTTCTCCTCCACTGCCCTGCCCCTACATCGCAGCCCCTCCTTCCTTATAGCTTTATATTTTCTACCTTATTACTGTTACAGCCTCTGTGTAGTATTGTATTGTATGATCTTGAAGCTTTGACAAGTTGTAAAACTGCATAATTCTACTGGAGATAGCATGAATTGTGCCACATTTGGAAACATACAAAAGCTGTAAATCTTTTACTGTTTAATACTTTTCATTTTTCTGTTTCTTTATGACTTTTTTAAAAGGTAAAGGCTACTTAAGAGAGGTAAATTTTCAGTACTGGGTCCATAATTCACATATTCTTGCAGAAGAAGATATACATAAGGGACACTTGGGTCCTGACCATAGCCCATTGAAGTCAATGAAAAAACTATTATTGATGTCTTGTGAGCTTTGGATGAGATCCGTGATTGGACTCCAGACAATCAGAATAGACTGTAATCTCAGCAATCAGTTTTCACTTAGATATAGTGTGGGCTGAATGGAGTACTGAAGAGTTGTATTTGCACAGTACATGAACCTGGAAAACAAGAGCACATGGCTTATTGGAAGCCAGATAGAGCAGCAAAAAGATGAATGGGCTAAGGTCTGGCACTTTTACAAGTCAATCATTTCCAGATGGAAAGGACAGATTATCCTTCCATAGAGGTAGTAGCATCCTTCTCACAGGGAAAGGACATTGCAATAGTTTTTCTTAAATCAAAAGACTGTCTGCATGCTGCTCGCTTGCTTCCTTAGAAAGGGGTGACTCACCGTTCAGAGACCCCTTTGTGATGCTGGGCTGCTGGCACAATGCATCAACACTCAAACTGCCTAATAAACATTAATGAATTAACCCTTAGACTGCCATAGGAAAGAAATTTCATTCTCCACCCATTTTAATGATGGAGGAAGCTGAGGAACAGAAGGGTCAAATGAGTTCTCCCAAATTTACACAAGGAGTTAATGGCAGAGCTGGGAATGTAACTGGCATCTTCTGGCTCTCAGTCGTAGGTTTTAACCACTAACAATACTTTTATTTCAGAGAACAGTTTAACATATTTGATTAATCAATCAGAGACACATTGTGACTGGGGTGCATGAAGGCTGCAGCAAGATGAATCTTTCTGCTCATCTTACTCGACCACGTAATTATAGACTCTGATATCAGAAAAGTATAGATTCCTCAGAGTTCAGTGTATTCCAAAGGAGACAGGGAAGAAGTGCCTATCAGATCAGAAATACTGTACAAATGGCCATTCACCATACTTCTCCAACTTTCCTCCCATCCCAAAGCAGAAAAAGGAAAAAGCATGTATAAAAGCTAAAGCACAAAAACAATTAACACTTTCTGAATCTTAAATTGTAAACTTAAAAAAAAAATTGCTCCGTTTCCCAATTTTAAGTTTGCTCTTACTTTATGCCAAGAAGTTCACTGATTCCTAATCGCCATGCCCACATCAGACAGCAGCTGAATTAGCCAGATTTCCATTAACTATAGGAGGCAGGGTTGGAAATAGTAATTGATGGTTAACAACTCAATTCATGTTTAAAAAACTACACAAAGCACTAAAGAAAATAATTGCAGACCTGAGCTAGAGGTTTTTAGTTAGATGCTCCACATACTGGCTTTGGTCAAAGGTTATTGTTGTCATAACAGCGGACAAACCTTGTCCTTTTTAGTCATTAACTTTATAACTCTTCACTTCCTTATCCTTCCACATAAGGTCATTCCTGTTAAGATGGATCTGATCAAGTTATGGAGGATCACAGTGACAAATAGCACCTTAACATGTTGCTCACCAGAAAGCTTGTCTTTTCGATTCCGGTACGTCCTACTAACGTAATCAAACTAATGCAGGACATACTTCTGTTAGACAAACAGATCATGCCAAACCCACAAAGACCCTGTCAGTGACGGAAGTGTTTGAAAAGAAATGATAGACCACACTTCCCTTGCAGTGCTTCCAATGGGGGAAATGGTATGTTTCAGGTTAGAAGGGATTCAGAGCCTGATTTGTAGTGATACCTTAACCTAGATTCTGCTAGCAGCACATGCCAATTTCTGATTGTACTTTTTTTAGTGCATCATGTATCTACAGCCACAGAAATTGGCATAGAAATTGCCACCTTGCAACAGCATTTTGCTCCATAATCTTAGCTACTTTAAAATACAGTTATGTTTCTAGCCCTTATGGCTGCCCAAAAAAAAGCCTTAAAAATATGAACAGAGTGTAGCGGATGCAACATCATCTGTCTGTGTCTTCGGGGATCCAGTACAATACCTCTGAGAGGAGCAATTTACCTTGATCATCATGGAGTTTGCAACTGTGAAACTTGGCATTTTGCAAGATGTCGGGGAATTCAGCATGAAATTCACCATTTTGCTGCAGCCAAGTGACTGGCTTTTTGATCTTACTTTCCCTGCCCTGTTGGGCGTTTGCCTGCAACTGTGTCTTACTCTGCAGATTTTCTCACAGGAGGGAATTAATTGGAGAATAGTCTTTGCTCACACTATTTCTTGGAGCTAGGCAGAAGGATGTTGGGGAGTGAGAACTGGAATCCAGTTTGTAGCCAGAAAACAAGAGACACAGAAGGATAGGCTGGCAAGCTAGACTGCCTGGAGAACAGCAGCAGCTGGGACCTAGAGAGACTCTGGCCCTAAGTGACAGAATTTGTAAAGGCACACCTCATTTGGAATCCATCACCTGGAAGTCCAGGTGTCAGTATGGTACAAAAACTGCTCTCTTTAAAAAAAATCAATCCATCAATCAATCACATTTAAAGGACTGGCTACAATAAAGCCTGGTTTTTTTCAATAGCCTCTTAAGCACTTCTAAGCTTCTGTCTTGTCAGAGCCCATTGGGTGATCTCTCTGTTGTCAAGTTCAAAATAGAATTAAAAAGCCTGCCTACTTAATTTCGGGGCAGACTGGCCAGTACTCAAATGAGCTGAACCTTTTAAATAAAAGTTGGAGGGATTTTGATTTGGTGAGTAGATAGGGTTAGATTGTGACTGGCCACTGAACATGCAGACACAAGGATGGAGTCACAATTACTTACTATACCTGCCTGGACCAAGGTCACACAGAAGTAGAGGCTAACTGTGCCAGAATGATTACTGTCTCTTGTCCTAGGCAGAAGTTTATGGGGAGAGAGGTGGATGCGTTTTTTTCCCAATAAACTGAACTAGAGCCATGGTGCTGATGACTGTAATTTGAAGAAGGGGGCAGTCCTAAGTAATGGCTACTGTACTCCTTTCAAGATGCTTGAAAACGTATTTTTTTAAAATGGGAGTTATCCACCTACCTGTCCTTCACAAATCTTCATGGAGCCTGAGCTACTTACTGCTTCATCCTTCAAGTTGGTCTAGCAAGAAGCACGCTGGTGGAATAGCACCGAGAGCTGCTACCACCCACTATAGCATTTGTTACTATAATGAAGACATCATTCTCTGGTGTGGGACTCTTCACCATTGTTAGATTCACGTTAAGAACCTCTTGCATTACATAAATAAGCAATACGTTACTTTGCCTTGCAAACGGAGTATTAAATTAACCTGTCTGAAATACATTTTCTTCCTACCACATTTCAGACACTTCTGCCTCTTCTCTCGGCTTGTTTGGGAAGGATATCAAAGGAATGGAGAGGAAAAGGGAACATTAAAAAAAACAGGGTTTGAACTAAATCTTCCAATGGTATTGTTCTGCTCATAGGCAATGCGCATTATTCCCAGAGCTAATCCAGTAGCTCAGCCATGCAGAACAGAAAGCATGGCCAAACCTGAGCAGAAGGAACAGGCTCACAGAGGAATGCAAATATGCTGACCATAAAGAAGAATACAGCTACCTTGGACAGCTGCCCTGGAACATGAGAGGAGACAAAAAAAGAGAATCGATTGGGTTTCAGGGTCATGAGAGAAAATAAAAAGTTATGGTGATGGCAGCCTCCCACACTCAGAAATGGGACACCTGTCCCTCAGCTTCTAGTCTCATTTAGCCAATGACTATGAGTAATTGTCTAGCACTGGTAATAAATATTCCCAAACTGAGTGAAATTCTGAGGGCTGATACAAACATAGTGTCTAGCTATTGTGTGTAGATCATTAATTCCTTTAAAGTTTCTCCCTACATATCAAATTAAACAGCAATGCCTATATAAAAATTCACACCTCTCTCAGGGATTATTTGTCATCTCCATAATAGAAATAGGCAGGGGGGTTCTGGGATCTAATTAGTTCAGTATCATTGGCTGCCACTCAGGCCACCAGCTCTTCCTATCTAGCCAAGACAGTGCTTTGAATCCTCATCTTTCTAGTTTATGGACATAAATATGGCTTTAATCCATTGCCCACTTAGGGATTTCCAGATCAAAAGAAGCTATTCACCAGTATCACAGGTTTGCTTGTTATTTCAGCCAAAATTGATGTATTTCAATTCTGATCTGATGCCACAGTGCTTCTTAGAAGGTGTAGTTTAGGTACCTTGTGCCTCCATTCTTCCCTATAGACTGGATTCCCAGATCAAACTACTTTTCCCTTGATGCCCTACAATCTTTATTCTTCGTGCGGGGAGAAGGCAGTTGCATGGCCAGAGTGCTTCATGGGAGATGAAGTCCAGCTGAGGAACCTCAGTCATAGAGAGAAATGGAAGGATGAGGATTCCAAACTACAATCCCAACTATGTTTGGTTTTGGCTGAAATATTCCAGTTGTCAGTTGAAAACTAGAGGTCTGATTTTTTCTTTCCCTGCTGCCTTCCAGGCATTCTTCAATAACAACAAAATCAAAGTTTTTCATGGAAAGCACACACTTTCCACCAAAAATATAATAATAATTTAACCAAAAATCCAATTTTTCAACAAGCTCTGCCAGTTGCCACTCTCCCAAAGACACTGAGTCTGAGCCAGGTACAAGGCACAGGGATTGTCAAGTGGAAGAGTGTGGCTCCACTCCTTCCCAATCTCTTTAAAGAATCAACAGCCACTCTTGGGATTAGATTCTCTCATATCTTATGCACCAGAAGCTGAAGATGTACGACTAAGTTCAGCCCTTTCAGGTGCACAAGGGTGGAAAGAAATGCTTTTTATACCTTCCTCCCCCTTCCACATCCACATAATTTAGTCCATAATGCATGCTGTTTCTCCTAACACCTGACACCACAGCTAGTAGTGTGCATCATGTAAGTGAAACAATAACTTTTCAATATCTTAACCACTTGAGTCTCGATGGACATTCAGAAAAATGATGTGTGGAAGTCCTATTTGACAGATGATGCAACAAATTCCACCTACCTTCACTAATTTCTACTGCATAGTTCTAGGATTCCACTAGGATTCTATTCAGTGCACTACCACATGGCACTTGAGTAAATGATGGACCTGGTTTTCCCAAGAAACGTTAATTTTGACTATGAAATTTTGTATTGAAAAGACCTCAGAAGTTCTTGAAAATTCCTTTTTACATTTTGGGTCTTTTCTGATGCTGTCTAGCAGGTCAGGCTCAGATCTGGCCATCTTTACTCATGGTGAATATCAATGGACTCCACTGAAATTCACGGGATTATCTGAAAAATTACTGAGTAAGGGTTGCAAAACTGGGACCTTAATCATTACTGATACACAGAGATTGAATAACTAGTTCAAAGTCTTACAGCAAATCATTGGCAGAGCTGAGATTAAAACATGCAGTAAACAAACATTCTCTGACAGGGAAAAAAGGCCATTAAAATGTAGCAAAATACTTTTTATAACAATGTTATGCAATTTATGAGATAGGGATCACACGTTATATTAAGGTTCCATTTATAAATAGTTTGTAAATAATTAGTGGCATATATAAATGTGCTACAACAATGAGTAGTACGTTTTAGAGCTGGCTTTAACCACATCAATAGAAGGTATTTTATATTTGTTATAAAGAGAGAGAAAGAGGAAGAAAGAGAGAGAGAAACTTCTGCCTGCATAGAAGTGGAGGAAATCCAACCCAACATGAAATTTTTAAAATTAAGAAAAAATTGCTGACATAGTTTGACAAAGATCTACCAATTATAGGAAAACCTTGGGAAAAGCAGTATTCTTGATTCTGGAATACTTTAAAAGACTATTTACCTGGAATATTTCATTTAAAGGTTGTCAGACACATTATCTAAGGAACCCTTCTGGCCTTAAAATCTAATCTATGAATCAAAAATAATCAGTGAATCTGAACTGATGTTCAATAAGTTACTCATTGGAATGCAAGAGGAATGGATGAAATTGTATAGATGGAAGAAATGAATGAAATTATACAGTGGATTGGGAAAGAGTATTGTCAATTAAGATTTTGAACAGTGATGCTGTCAGCTCATATTTTTCTAACAGACAAGGATGTTAACATTTCCGTGCATTTCTAACTATTAATACACAGCAGTATCAATTAAAAATAAACTGGCCGATAATACTCAGGACACTGGAAGTAACATTCTGTCTGAGCTCAGTGGTTGCATAAACTCTTTAAATAGATTCCTATGAAGAAGCAGAAGCCAGCAGACAAAATAAGGAGTCAAAATAAAAGGTATAACTTAAATTAAACAAACAAAAGAAGGTTATTTTCTTGTTGAACCCAGGCAAAGCATAAGGCCTTCTTTTAAAGTGGCACAGTCTCTCGCTTCCTAATCCACAACTATGGCAACTGCAGTGTTGTAGCCATGTTAGTCCCAGGATATGAGAGACAAAAGCTTGGACCAACTTCTGTTGGTTGAAAGGATAAATTTTTGAGCTTCATAGAGTTCTTCAGGTCTGGGAAAGGCAACCAAATTTTGCCACCTGAACTGGAAATTCCACAACATGAAGAAAAACAAAGGCAGACTTAACAGCAACAGCTATGCTAGGCCAACATGATCAGGGTCTAACTGATCCCCACATTTAGGGTTGGGAAGGAATTTTCTCAAAAGTCAGACTGGCATAGTCCCTGGCGGAGGTGGGGGTGGATCACCTTCCTTTATAGCATGGAGCATGGAATACTTTCTGGTTTGAACTAGAATAAATGGTGGATTCTCTGTAACTTGAAGTTTTTACATCAAGATTTGAAGACTTCAATCACACAGCCCTATGGAACTATTTCAGAAATGGGTGGGTGAGCTTCTGTGGCCAGCAATGTGCAGGTCAGACTAGATGATCATGGTATCCCTTCTGACCCAAAGATTTATGAGTTTTTAAATCTATTTCATGAGCAAATGCAAGAAACAAAGCATTTTTCCCAAAGGACTCACTGTCTATAACCCGCTGGCCACTCCATACAACTCTAAATATGCTGATCAACTCCACAGAAGGGCTTCAGAAAAACTGAGGAACCATCTCCTGCTCCAAAAATCATGGACTCATCAGATACACTGTTTTTATAGCTTATTACAACATGTAATCCTCTACACCTCTTTTTTGTTATGATTGAAGAAATTTTAACTGCCCACTTCATTGCAAGTGGCAGCCTGCAACATCTCTTAACCCCCCAATATGTCACAAGCTGTCCCACCTTGTCTTTAACTATGATATTGTTATTTTACATCATGTATATATAAATATCTTGAATCTTAAGGGGCTTTGGAACCACGTTCACTATACCATGAAATTGCAGCCACTTCTCTGGTGGAGGCACTTTGCACTGTTGAGGCAGAAGGGGTGAAAGAAAAGTTAGGGCAAACTGTTACTCTTGGGGAAAGCACCATAGGACTGAGGACTACATTTTTTTCAAAAACCTACATCCAGGCATTCAGCGTTTACCTCAGGAGAAAGAAGGGCTGAAGAAACTCTGCCAAGGTTTGAAGCTGTAAATCCATTTGTAGTTCTTCACTCAGACTTACCTCTCTTCCTTCTCCCCTCCCCAACTAGTGCCCTTTCCCCCGTCTGATTCACTCTCTCCTCCATCATCTAACTCAGTCTGAACTACCAGTATTTTTAGACTTGAGGGGAAAATGCCAGCATCATCATTCTTCACCCTGGGGTTCACCCCCAACTTCATCACTCCCTCCCCTCAGGCCTGAAGGGAGGAATTTGCACCAAGATCTTCACCTTTACCTCTAGACCTTTGGTCTGGGCTCCCCCACTCTCCCTACTCTGACACCACTGTTGCCAACTTTCACAATATTTTTGTGAGTGACATGAATTTGGCTGGGGCTTGAGCCAGTCTGGTGATGACATGACAAGCTCCAGCAAATTTGAATCCTCTGATTGGCTGCCTGCTCCATTTGCCTGCCTTCTGGGACAGAACAACTAATCAGAGCTGTTACAGGTAGAGCTCTCTCTCCTGCTCACCTCAACAACCCATAGCCATTTTCACAGGATGAGGGAGAGGAGGAAGCTACAGATTCCAGCAGCTCAGAGTGGATCCATTCCCCTCATCCCCTCCTGTGTGCAGCAGGGATAGGATGATGTCTCTGCTCATCCTACCCACCTTTGCCACTGACTGCAGCACCCAGCCTGGGAAGGGGCAGAAAAGGGCGAAGAGTCCCTGAAGACCTATATTCCTCTCACCAATAAATCTGGAAGAGTGGACAGCACTAGTTACCACACAAACTTGGGACTGGGGAGGGGCAGTTCAAAAATCGAAAGGCAAACAAAACCAAAAAACCCCCCCCGCACAATAATCTCTTTTTAAAAAACAAAACTAAACATGTTGCTGGGTCAATCATGAGTTGCGGAGGAGGGTCTGTCTTGTAATTTTTTACTTCCTGAGAATACTCAGGGCCGTCCCTCGGGGGGGGGGGTGAACAGGGCGATTGCCCTGGGCCCCGCGATTATGCGGGTCCCGCAGCCCCCCCACAGCCACACTCTTCCCTGTTCCGTGGGCCAGGAGCACTAAGCCCGGCCTCTCGGCTAGCCCTCCCTGCCCCCAGGGCGGAGCAGGTGGCCAGGGCCCACCTCTGCGGCGGTGGCCTCGGGTCCGCAGCTGGGGCACTGGCTGCAGCAGCCTGGGGTCCCAGCTGCAGCCAGCTCCCTCCACCGGCAGCCCCACTTCCATGGCTGGGCCCAGAGCCGGCTCCCTGCCGACGGCCTCAGCCTCCCTGCACGGGCTGGCTCCCTGGGGTCGAGGAGCTGCCCGCCTGCCCTCCAGCACGGGGGGGCAGGGCCCCACCTAGGCCAGTTGGCCCTGGGCCCCGCTCCCCCCATGGGACAGCACTGTCAATACTGCAGGAAGAAGAGCAATAGGAGAACATATGAAATCGCTCCCCCTACTGCTACACTGGCCAGAAGTCCCTATTCAATGCCACAGCACCGGAGCCAGCCAGCAGGCACACAATATAGAGAAAACTCTGGAGGATTAAGGCTGATGTTTTAAAGGGCAAGATGGCAGCATGTGGAAATTACCCTGCCCACCCCACTGTTATTGTTCTAGTCCATAATTGGCTGTACCTCACAAAGCCAGTCATGGAATTACCGGTTATGGAAAAACAAGAGCTGACTGAGCGCTAGCAAGGAAACACGGACTGAAAAACTTTTCTTGGTAACCGAAAGCATGCGTTTCACTTTTAGACACACATTTTAAAGAGGCCGCTGCTAAAAGTAGTGTTTCAAATACACCATAGCTTGCCAAGTGCGATGTAGCCTTTGTTAGGCATGAATTGGGTCCGTTTATATTTTTTGCTTTGTGTTTTTTCAGTGTTTGCTCAAACAATGAGCAAGGTTATAGTCCTTAAAATAATTACCTCAAACAGAGACATAGCTAAATCATTCCCCAAATGAATGAGAATTAGTGTTATATACAAAGCTTTTGCAAACTTGCCTTCATTCCAATAATTCAACAGCTGCCTCATCTTCATATACAAAGAGGGGGAGAGAGAGAGAGAATTATTAAAACAACATTAGAGAAATCTGGCTTAAAGTTCTGAAGAGCAAAGGCCAGGGCTATGTCTACACTAGCAATTTAGGTTGACTTAAGGAGGCTTAAGTCGACCTAAATTACTCCCTGTCTACACCAGATTTTCATTTAGTCGACTTAATAAGAGCCACCCATTAGGTCGACTTAAAGCCTTAAGTCGACTCCTTAAGTCGACTTATGAACAGTGTGGACATGGAGTAACCCTTAAGTCGACTTAAAGTTAAGTCAACTTAGTCCATTTTGTTAAGTCAACTTAATATGGTCAACTTTAAGTCGACTTAAAGTCGACCTTATTAAGTCAACTTAACAAAGCCGACCTAACTTTTTCTAGTGTAGACATAGCCTAATAACTGTGTCTATGTTTGGGCTATGACTGGAGCCCATGCTCTGAAGCCTGCCCTATGTCCTAGACCTCAGAGCCCGAACAACTACCCACCTATTTGTAGCACAAGCATGAGTCTGTAGACCTGGTCTCTGAGATGTGCTGATCCAGGTTTCTGCTTGCTGTGCAGACGTACTGTAAATGAGTGAGAAGACTACAATCCATTTCCAAAAGTTTCCCAAAGGCCTAAGTTTGTCTGACTTTCAGTGAGACTTAGTCAGTTAGGAAAAAGTTACCCAGCGGCTCTAGACGCTGCAGTTCATCACAACAATTAGTGTTCCATTTTCATTGCTGCTTCAGTGCAGCCACATCCCCACCTAAGAACTTGGCAGCAGAGTGCAAATGTTTGTGCTTTGTGTTCCTTCATTGCTCAGCCAGAGGCAGGAGAAGAATATGGGCCAGTGGGAGTGAATGCCAGTGAAGGGGAAGGGAGTAGACGACAGTAAAGAGGAAAGTCTGAGATGAAAGCGACCCCATTTACTTAACAGGACCTGCCAGCAACACTTGCATCATTCCTCTGCCCCTCCAATTTTCTGACTATTTCTACGCAGCTCATCCGAAGTCCTGCAGTTATCTGTCTGTCCCAGGCCAGATACCAAAATTATGTCTGGAAGTCTAACTAATTTTTTTGCAGGCAGTAATGTGAGCCTTTTTAATGCTGTACTGGAGTGTAAAGCATTCCCAACCCATATGAGCCTTAGTATGCCCAGATTCTGTATGTGTAGCATGGCCTAACAGACACAATGCAGATTTGAAAAGAGTCCATATTTTTTTAAAACTATGTTTTCAATGATTTGGACCCATGAGGCTGTGCAGCAGCTAACTCACAACATAAAATCACACAAACTTGTTGCCCCTCCACCTCCTTCATGTCTATTTTTGATCACACACATCCTGTTTTATATCCGAGAGGAGGGACCTTAGCTACTTTTGTGTTTGTACAGCACCCAGTACTGTGGAGACCCTGATCTTGACTATGGCCCGTGGGCACTACCGCAATACAAATAATAGGTTCAGTACCTTGTTTAAAGATAGATACCTCATTTGTCACCCTTCTGAATCGTACCTTCAACTTGAGTTTTCATTCAAAACAGGCTTGGGGAATAATGTCAGCACAGACTGAGCAGCCTTTTGGGAAATGTCTTTCTCCTAGGTACAGGATTTTAAGGAGCACGTGTGCTAACCTGTGGCATGTCATTTTGATGGGATTCACCCCAGTGATGGGCTGACAATTTTTTAAATAAGGGGATCCCACTAAAGTGTGTCCCTTCAGCAAGTCACATGCATTATGAGGGTGTCTGATCCACTATTGCCTGGCACAAATACTGCCATTCTGATCCAAATGCATTTTGCCCCCACTTTGCCATGATATAGACAATTACAGCAGGTTCAGGGCAATGGTGAATTGGGCCCTTAATAGGAAAGTTCAACAGTATCCTCCCTTACAAGAGGAATTTTTTTATGTAAGGTCCCTGATCTCAGATGTAATCTGATACATACCAATGGCAACATTTGAACTGCTTGCAAATAGTTTTATGAGCCCTAAGATAGGTCATCTCTGGCAAGGAGGATTTAACAGTATCCACTGATGAGCCACAAGCAACTCTATCAAGCTCTTTATTATCAGAACTGGCCTGTGCCATATGAAGAAAAAAATCAGCCTTCATTTATTTGAAAACTTGTTTTCTTGTCCCTATCCTTGCAAAAATCAGCCTTGAAAATGTAAATCGATCATTATGGAACAAGAAACTAGATGGGCTCCAATTCTGCCTCAGGAAACTAGATGCAGGGGGTATCTCAAAGAATAATCTCCCAGCCATCCCCCAAATCCTTGGGCCTGATCTCACTACAGTGGTGAAATAACAGTGGTCAGGAATCTCTAATGTGCTGGCAGGGAAATGTTTGACAGGGATACCCAAAAGTTCGGAGGCTGCCACTGCTTGGCTGAAATTTCAGCCTTCTCTGTAGCTGGCACTAAGCCATTGCTGCTGACTCAAGCAGATGCTGCCCATGAAAGTGTTCTCTCTTACTACAGCTGGTAATGAAATAATGTTGATGAAAAATGTCTTTCAGTTGAAAAAAGATTTAAAGTAAAAATAGACACCCCCCCCCCCAAAATATCAGTAAAAAAATCAAAAAAATATTTTGGTTAAAATTTGGAGGTTTTGAAATAATATATTTTGAAATAATATGTTTTATCAAAACCTGGCCTATGTTTTTAAATGCCAAAACCACAGGAGATTTGGACCAAAAATCCTCAAACTGAATCAAACCCAGAAACATCCTCTTTTTCAAAGTTTCCCATGAAAAATAAATCAATATTTTCTGTTCAGCTCTAGCTCCTACCACCATTATACTTACTGCTGTGAGGCACATCACGCACCTCTTACATCACCCACCAGATCTCCTATTCACATAAATCCTCCAACTACATACAGCCTCCTACCAACTGGAGACAAAGCCAAACTACTACTAGGAGTAAAAGCTCTCCACCTTCTAGAGCTCCTTCCTCACCCTGCCACTACCTGTCCAGCCACAAACTGCAATCTGAAGAGTTGGTACTGAAAGGAACCCCAAAAATCTTTGCTAATCCCATCACCAGGAGAGACCCATTCACCAAGCCGACCCCTCCACCCAGCTTGAGGAAACCCATTCACGCTAACTAAAGGAGACCACCAGAAGTTGGGGATACCTTCCCTCCTCAGGAACCTAAATGAACGTATTCCTCCCCTTACTTACCTCCACATTGCCAGAGACAACAGGAGAATCAGCCGGCTACCATGGCTGTTGCTACTGTCAGAAACAGGGAAGGGGCCCAGGGAGGTACAGTGCAGAGGAGGGTTGCATGGTGGTTTGGGAGGTGGTCAGGAATGGAGGTGGAGGCATTGATCGATTTAGTGTCGAGGAGATGATTATTGGATTCCTGAACAGACAGATTATCTGATGCAGGGAGGAAAATGGATTTGTTTCCCAGAAAATATCACATGGATTGATCACCAAGTGAGGCAGGAAAGTTAAGAAAGCCCATGTTAGCTTTTCTTCATCACATAACTGATGGTATCCAGAAAGGGGACAAGCCATATCAGAGGCAAAGATATTATACCAAATCTCCCTTCCTTCAGTTTGGTGGCAAAATTATCAGGGGGTCATCATAAGATCCCACTGCTGCATGCTGGTGTTCCCTGTTGCCCCGTACTGGCTCTCACTGCTTCAATAGACTCTCCCTGGTACCACCACCTTAAGAATCCAAGCAGCACAGTTTTAGAAAGTGTAATAATTCAAGTATATACTTTATAGGCATTACAATAAACTCAACTCCCATGCCTACCAACCCCCCTCCCCAAAACAGGGGGAAAGGGACCAAAGAACATCAATCTTGCCTCAAGTAGTCAGTCCTGCAAAGGAGATGGGTACACACAGGCCCATCCGTTACTGTTTCCAAATGGTTCTAGGCGCCGCTGCACCAAGATACACATCGCAAGAGCAGGGGTTAGCAGCAAGGACAATCCTTGAAGGAGGAAGATGAACCTTGATAGAATAATAACAAGACTCCTGTCTGCAAGCTATACACCAGCTCTGAGCAGAGTGAGGTTTCTTTTGCAAACTCTTCAGGTGCACTTAAGTTGAAGTGCTTTTCCTGCCAGAGGACTAAACCTGTCCACTTGTTCAGTCTCATCTGCCACACTAAGACATGCACTTTACCTTCAGCTGCTTTCACAGAGACAGATGCCACTAGTGACTTTGGGGATTATTCCTCCCTTCCTCCCCTCCAAGCAAGCTGGAATCTTTTTTACTAAAAAGGCAAGACAGGCCCTATGAAAGGCCAGATTTTGTTACAATTTAGAGGGAACAGCTTTTATCTCCCACTCCTCTCCTCAAACTTAGTCCACGTCACACAACTGAGTTTGACGTCTGTTAACACAAGACAAACAGGAAGCTCCCAAATGACCATATACTATGAAATAACTCCAGATGCAGCCACTTGTGGCCCACCAGGAGTGAGAAGCAGCAAACAGGACATTGGGGAAAGTTCCAAATAATCAAACGAATAAAAGTGATGGCTAATCAGACCCTAGTGGCACAGTGATTTTCCTTCTCACTGTGTAGTGCGATCTCATTGTTAGTCTGGCCCATTGAAAGTAACAAAGGAGGAGTACCTTTCAAATTACACCATGTCTTTCCCAGAGTTCTCATGATAAGTATAGCTTTGACCCAGAATGACACTCCCTCATTTAGCAAATGACAGAAAAAGGAGCAATTGTCTCAAGTTCCAGTGAGTAAGGTCTAGGTAGCATAGTAGAAAAAACTTTTTCACTAGGGACATAGGGAAGCACTTAAATGGTTTACTTAGTGGGGGCATGGAATCTCCATCCTTAGAGGTTTTGAAGGTGCAGCTTGACAAGGCCCTGGCTGGAATGATTTAGTTGGGGTTGGTCCTGCTTTGAGAAGAGGATTGAAATAGAAGATTTCCTGATGACCCTTCCGACCCTAATCTTCTATGATTTCTAGTTTTTCCTAAAGGTTGTGCTGAGGAAGACCAGTTGCCTCATCACATGCTAATTTAGGAACTACTACATTGTTTACATGAATCATTATACTGCAGGTGACCTCTTCCTCCCATGAGACTGAAAAATTTGTCATGCATGTTTTCACTAAGTGAATTTTGTTTTTCTAACATTCCTGAGGCATAGAGTCACAATCAGTAACAATGTTTCACCTACATGCTCTGCTTTGAATTGGATGGCCCACCTCAGTGATGTGACAGTTAACACTGCCCTGGCCTATATCAGAAAAGTTGCGCATCCAATAAGACTAAAATGATTATAAAATTGGTCCAGTTACACTAACACAACCTCTCAATGTAAACATATTTAAAGTACCTTAAGACCAATTTAAGTTAGTTTTGCTTAATTAAGAACTTAGCTAAACCAAGTTAAGTGCCTCTTGAAATAATTTAAGTGAGTCTGAATTAGGGGATTTGCACCTGTGTAACTAGACATATTTAAAATCAATATGGGTTTAACAGGTATCCTTTTATGAACTTTCTAGACCTGAAATATTAGACCCCCAGGTGCAGAGTAAAGGCTATCAGATAAACAAAGGAAACAATTTTGTATTGCTGGCTGATGTTCCCTGCAATCTGCATTTGAAAAGAAATTGGGTCTTTTACTATGTTAATTTTGTTTATTTTCATATTCCTCTGAAGTAAAAAACTGTCATCCCCCTTAAGATCCCCTGCAGCTCTTAAAAAGGTTTCACACAAACTCATTTAAATCCATACATAAGAGTAGTTTCCTTAAGTATCAACTCCTCTTTTTAAAGCACACTAGAAGTGGGAAATTGTATAGGTAGCCACTTTGCTACCTGGCAGCTAAATCTGTCTCCATCATTCAATAATACGTATGTGAGTAAAGCATGTAGTTTGGTGAGGAAGCTCCAACCAGCACATCCTCAGCTGTACCAGAGTCAATGCAGAAAAAGTTACCACCCTAACTGGGCCAATGTGAGGAATCTATCCCTTCTGGGAATTTAACCAACCCCCCCCCCCCCCTACCCAAAAGAAGCAGCTCTTCCACTTGAAATGAGAGAAGATCCTTTAGCTGTTACTTGTAGTAATACTGATGTCCTCTTTCCGCATCTCCAGATTCATAACTTAACATTAAACTAACTAAACATTAACTAAATTAAACTAAACATTAACTAAACACACTAAACATTGGCTGCAGAAACAGTAGCTACTGCCCAGCATGGAAAGTAATAGCTCCATTAGATCATTTCCTTCTGCTGGATGAGCACCAACCAGAAGGGATGGTTTGGGAGATTTAAACATTAGGTTTAAAGTAACTGCACTAGCTAAAAGCTAAAAGTTTCCTAGTTGGCCTCACTCAGTCTTTCATCCTTCTGAGGTAAACAGAATGCTTTTCAGCAAACTGCATGTGGGTCTGTCTGATAAGGCCCAGTTGGGTGTGCTCCATGTTAAAAGATCTCATGATACTTCGTTAGAGCTGGTTTTTGCTCTGTTGTCTTAGGGAAAGTATCTCCTATCCCCTAAGGATTGTTCAGCCTACTAGTTGGCTACTCTCCTCACCCCCATAAGTGGACATATTGCAGTATTGTAATAAGTATTTGACTTAGGTGCACAAGTCCCATTTCAAGTGATTTAATTATACTAAAAGTCAATTGCTAAGTCACTTACGTGCTTTTGAAATGGTTACTTCTAATTCTGCTCTCCTTTAGAGCTATATAAACATGATCGTGAATGATTCTGTTAAAGTCAGTGGAATTTCAGGTGCAAGTGACAGGAAAATCAAACTCATAGGCCCAAATCCTATAGCCCTTACTCTCCCAAGTGTCAGAGTTTTGATTCCATGATTTGCAGAGCATTAGAGATTAAAGATTCTATAGGAAAATATTTTGTTTCACACTTTGGCAGATGTGACATTCCATCTGGTAGGGGATAATCAATGTTATATACAGGATTACAACTGTATCTTAGAGAGTCAGCCACAACAGCATTTGAGTGCTTATTCTGTAAGTCAGACAGATGGATGAAAGACAGATAATAGCAAAAGGATTTTTTAAAATGTTATATTTGACTCTTTTAAACTATATTTAAAATAAAACAACAAGGAATAAAAGAAACCAGATAAGATGTTTAACTTCAGGCATTTTTCCAAACAGGAATAAATAAACTCAGAGCTCAACATTTAAAACCTACATAAATCTCAGGGTGAACCAAATAGTCATCTTTTGTTCCATTCAAAGCAAGATGGATGCAAGTGTGAATCCAAATCCATAGATAATAAAGATTTTTGTAGCCAAGCATTTTCTGAACCAGTGCAATAGGTTGATTTCCCAGCAGTAAGGTGTCCCACCAATCTTTTTCAAGACAGTTTATAAATACAAATTAAGGGCTTAATCCTGCAGCCTTTATTGAGTAATCCTTATTTCTGTGAGCATTATCTTCAGTGAGACAATATATATGAGTAGGGTTTTCAGGACAGCTCCTAAATTTGTATAGTGTCTTTTGTACAAACTGTCCCAAAATATTCCTCTAATACATTCATTTCATTTTTGTACAGAGAAATTTATACATATAGTCCAGGGAGCAAAGATACATTTTCAGCTGAGACCTGAAATGAGATAGGAGTCCTCCATGTAGAAAGCACAAGGAGAAGACCGTGCTCAGATTGTATGGATGGCCAGAAATGAAGCCAGTGTTAGATGCGCAGGGGGTCTGGTGGTGAGGTTGCCAAGACTTTTTTATGTACCACGGAATGTAATGCAACTGAATCTAAGAAAGATTTGTTTTCTTCTAAGGGAGCATTTTATTACAATTGTTTAATTATTAAATCCTTCTTGCCAACGTTGCCACATAGAGCGGAAACTAGCCCCTTCATTCCTCTCCATCATTTGCTGCTGCTTCCATTTGCTCTCTTGTGTTGAGATTGACTGTTCTGCACTTCCTTCTAAGACTACTTCTTAAGGTTTCCCTTGGGTGCTCTTGTTTTCTCACACCACTTGCTTTCCCTTTAACAGTTGCCTGTGGGAGTCTGCGTGTTGGCATCTAAATATATCTCTGGTGCTTCCTTCTGATTCTGGTGGAAATGAGCTAGTGATTGTTAATTTCTCAGGCCTCTTCATAGGTGATGAAGTCTTTCCAACCAATGACAATCATTTTCATCGCTGCCTCATTTTCTATCTAGTGTTACAGCAGATCTCCAGTTCTCACAGCCATATGTCAGTACTGAGAGTATGTTTGAGTTGAAAATTCTCAGTTTTGTTCTGATGCTGTATCTTTTTGACTTGCATATAATATGCTACAAAATAAAGGAGTTCCTCTGCCCTCTCTTCACTGGAGAGCTTATGCCTAGAATCTACCCTTGCCCTCCCATCTATGAGGCTTCCTGCTACAGCTTTAAAGGAATAGTGAATAAAGATTCACAGAAGATGCATTCAGATTGCTGTTCAATGCTCTGAACGCCTAATTGAACTTACTACCCATTTCCTGTCTCTGCGATCCCACCCGCTCAGCCCTCTACAAAGATTTGTTTAAACCCTACCAAGTATCAACTAATTTTCAGGTACTGCAATGATTTGTTTTTCAGTCACTTTTCTGAAAGGTTTTCTATTATCAAGGCCCATAAGAATATACACACCAGGTGGCAATGGCCAACAGCTGAGAACTCAAGCATTTTCTTCATGACTAAAGAGTTCTGGCGACCTTCTCCCTTAGGCTTGTAAAGTGAATTAAATTTCACACATGGCTTCTTTCTCTGTTATATGTATTTGAGCAGGCTTCTGTTAAACTCTCAAATGCATTCACAGGGATATCATCTCGCATAGAAAGTGCAGTCTAGATGGAACACGCATTTTAAAGTGAACTAACTTCCATCAATCTAACTCAGCCCTTTTCGTTTCCAAGATACACAGGTAGCAGGATTGAACTACTTGAATGTAACCCTCTTTTTAAATATGTACCTCCAAAACTCAAAAGGTTTCTTAAGGAAAGAGATTTCCTAGTTCTTTCCCCTCTAAACTCTTCCCCCATTCAAAAACAGGCTTTTAAAAAAAAAAGTTTCTGAAAGAATTTGCCTATGAGCCAAGACTTTAAAAGGGTCTGATTCTCCTTCAACTTATACCAGTTTTACACAGGCATCTCTCCCTTGACTACATCCCTATCCCCAACTTAGGGTCCCGTCACAGAACTCCTCAGGAGCTAACCAGTCCTCAGCATATTAAACAGCTAAGCCCAAAGCCTGCCGTTCTTACTTAGTTGCCAGTTGTTCCACAAACAGAATTCTCACGAATCAGGATCTGAGGCACAGAGAAATGAAAGGGCTGATCCTGTGCTCATTAAAGTCAATGGGAAACAAAAATCAAGATATATAACAGACCAAACTGAGGATTTTCAACTCAAACTTACTTTCAGCACTAATGTACAGCTGTGAGAGCTGGAGACCCACTGAAACATTAGACAGTGGCTTCAAAGCAACACAGCACTCTATTACACAAGTGTGATTTCACCCCAGAGAAAAATTATGCAGCAAAAACTTGAATTTAGAATAGAAATGGAAACAGACACCTGCCATAGTACAAATACAGTCAAACAACAACAAAAATGCTTCTTCTATCTTAGGCATTTGTATAGGCCCTACTACTATAGTATCTGAGCACTTCACAATCTGTAATGTATTTATCCTCACACATGGGCTGTGAGGTCGGAAGTGCTGTTATCCCCGTTTTATAGCTGGGGATCTGAGGCACAGATAATAAAGGCTTGATCCTACATTCATTGGAGTCATTGCCAAAGCTCCCATTTACTTACTGGTCCAGGATGAGGGCCTAAGTGACTTGCCCATACAGGAAGTTTGACTTAGAGCAGAAAAATGAACACAGGTCTCCTATGTGTTAGACTAGCACCCTAACCACTGGACTACCCTTTCTCATTGAATCTGTATGAGAACCACTCAGTTCCTGAGCATCTTCAGTGCTGAGTGTCTTCAACCACTACGGACTTCAATGTGCTCAACAGTTAGCAGTAGGTAACCAGCCTCTCACAGAATCAAACCTATTGGCAGCAATAGGTACCAGGTTGTCAAATCACCAGCTTCTGAGTTCAGACTCGACCAGCTGCATGCTCAAAGCATTGTTTTTTAACCTATAGCTTTGGAGTTATGCATGACTCTTCAGAGGATAAGCATGAGACTTGCTTTAGGTTCACAGGTCAATCCACATTCTCTTTGATCAAAAAGAGTGAAAAATAGGAAGGGAAAGGAAAGGGAATAAATCCGTCATCTGCTGTGAGAGGAATGGGGTTCCTGATAGATTGCATTAGAGAGGACTCATTCTAAGCAAGAATCCTGCCCTGCTGCTTTACTGAACATTTGTATATAGCACCCCAGCTGTTAAAGGCACTTTCTATATAGGAGATATGTGAAGAAATAGCCCCTACCTAAAAAAGCTTACACTCTAAATAGAGAACAAAGACGGGATTACTGGGGAAATAACATCAGGCAAGGGGGAAGACAGTGACTCCTGGGAGCCAGGAATACATCCTCCTTCCAACACAGTGCTAGTCCCCAGCATGTGAGACACTTAGGCTCTAGTAAAGCTTCCATTGACTTCAGAGAACTGCATGATTTAATCCCCAAGGATTAACCAGTGCCTGAAGGGTTGAAAAATTGCCAATCCTTAATGGGAAGTTTTAAAAAATACACCTTCTTTACTTACCATAGTAATAGCATTTCGCCCCCCTCACTTGCTCTCTCCCCTTCCATGTGCATTTTTGCTCTAAACAGTAGCATAAGAACAGGATCTTTGTTTGTGAAGAGTTCATCAACTCCTGCAGTTTTTTGCCCACTTGCAGCAGAATACGCTGCCTGTGATAATCACTTCCACAGCAACCCAATGCTATCCTCATCACCACAGTGAAGGGGCCAACTGATTTTTCAGAAACAAAGGTGATATTACACCTACTTACTTAGGCCTACTCTACACTGTCACGCTAGGTCAATGTACTCTAGAATGTGTATCTCTCATCGACTTACTTACCCTCCCTTACCGTGGCGTCTTCACTCAGCTGTGCCGACGGGAAATGTTCTCTGTTCGATGCAGCACTACTCTTTTTTGGGGGATGGAATTACTGCATCAAATGGATCACACTTCCAGGATCGATTGACTGGGTCTCCACTGGGCGCTCAATCGATCCCACTGCATCAATCTGTGCAGATTGAGGCAACAATTTCAATGTAGATAAGCCCATAGTTCCAAATTCAGCCCCTTAATTTCAACAACAGGTTTGGACTATGAATTCTAAAACACTTGGAATAAATCCTCTTCTGCTGTGCACTTTGTGACATCATTTATACCTGTGTAAAAGTGGATTTTAAACATTCCTAGATAAGAACTGTCCACTCACACAACTAGTAGCATTTTATACCCACTTTGCACAGGTAACAGAAGATATAAGGCAGGGAAGACTAAGGCCCCTAGCTTCATATATAAACTTCTTGGCTATGTCTACACTAGAAAAGTTAAGTCAACTTTGTTAAGTCGACTTTAATAAGGTTGACTTAAAGTCCACTTAACAGAGTGGACTAAGTCGACTTAGCTTTAAGTCGACTTAGTCCACTTTGTTAAGATAACCTAACCACCCTTAAGTCGACTTAATAAAGTCGACTTAAAGTTACTCCATGTCCACACCGCCCTTAAGTCGATTTAAGGAGTTGACTTAAAGGTTAAGTCGACTTAATGAGTGGTAGTAACAAAGTTGACTTAAGCTTTCATTAAGTCGACTTAAGGAATTTCGTAAATCGACTTGATGAAAGCCTAGTGTGGACGTGGCTTAATTTAAGTCGACTTAAGCCTCCTTAAGTTGACTTAAATTGCCAGTGTAGACATAGCCCTTAGTATTTAGTAATCCATGAAAATAATATAGAACACTGCTGCTTCTAAAAATGAGGATTAGCAACATGTGTTTTATGTAAGAAAGAATACCAATAATTTATTAAAATAGAGTGCAATTATCCAGTCAGGACAGGACAACTAAAGATTTCTTACCTGGGAGAATGGAGGTGGGTGTGCCAAACAACAGATTTAAGAGGGCATATCAACAGAGAAATATTCTTTTGTGCATGAATATACCCCTCTCACCTTCATTAGATTCATAATTTAGGCCAGGTACACCAATCAGTGCCTAGATAATGGCCCAATGCACATAGCAGCAGACAGATCTGACTGTGTTCTTTCGGAGGCAGCAAGACAGCAAAAATCCGCAGCTTGGGAAATCAACTGTAGACACTTGGGTCTGTTCATCAGCAAAGTACCCAACCAATAATTGCAGAAGCCAGTTGTGCAGTATGAGGAGCACAATTATTTCATTAGTCATTGAAAGAACTATTAAAATAGCAGAAGTCCTAGTATTAACCTGAAAGGAGAGTTGATCTGCATTCAAGCACTGATTACTGCAGTGGCTAAAAACAATTACGAATGATTTGAAGACCAAATCTGTAGGACTGCGCGAATAGGCAAGTTTGTTTTGGTTTGGAGCAGGGGGATCACAAGCTAAATGAATCAACAGGGTAACAGGGTTGCAAAAAGAGCAAACATCATTTTGGGATGTATTAGCAGGAGTGTCGTAAGCAAGATATGAAAACTAGTTCTTCCATTCTACTCCATGCTGATTAGGCCTCAGCTGAAATATTGTGTGCATCTCCAGGCAGCGCAGTTCAGGAAAGATGTGGACAAACTTAAGAAAGTCCAGAGAAAAGCAATAAAAATTATTAAAGATCTAGAATACATGACCAAGAAGGAAGACTAAAAAAATTGGGATTGTTTAGTCGAGAGAAGAGAAGACTGAGATGGGACATGATAGCCATTTTAAATTACAGAAAAGGTTGTTACATGGAGGTCATTGAAAAATTGTTCTCAACCTCTGAGGATAGGACAAGAAGCAATGGTCTTAAATTGCAGCAAAGGCAGCTTGGGTTGGACATTAGAAAAAAACTTACTGTCAGGATAATTAAGCACTGCAATAAATTGTCTAGGAAGGTTGTGGAATCTCTATCACTGGAGATTTTTAAGAGCAGATTAGACAAACATCTGCCAGTGATGGTCTAGATAATATTTAATCCGGCCATAAGTGCAGGAGACTGACCCGGATGACCTCTTGAGGTCCCTTCCAGTCCAACAATTCTATGAGGAAAATCAAACTCCCTTTGGAAAGTCTATTTGGAGTGGGTGGAAGAAAAGGAAACACTTCTAGTAGAAAAGGAAAAAGCAAGATATGTTTGACATTTCTTCCCCCATGAAAATCCATAACCAAACTATTAATTTTGTTTGTTTGAATCCTTCACTATGTTAGTGTTTTAAAAGCAATGATATTACTCTCCAATACTATTTTCCTTTCTTAAGGTCAAGTATAGACACTACCATGATAATCCTATATAGCAAAGATGCTCCAAACCTGAGGCCAGCAATAGTTCTATGTACAACTGCTCTCTTTCCTATGGAAGCACTTTACATGGAGAAATTTATAACTGGTTAATCCAGATTAATTTCAAAGCAAAGGGACTTTTATGCATTCTGAATAAAAACTACTATTTATGGCAGATGCTATTTAAAAATTAATATTGTTCCAATAAAAACAAAAACTTTAAACAAAATTAATCCAGTCCAGAGAAAGTACACAGTGTAATCAAGATTTTACTATAATATTTGTGCCAAGCTCACCACCTGGTGGTTGTTACTGGAAAGTGATATTTTTCCATTACAGTAGAATGAAAATATTTTAAGGAGAGGACAAGTCAGAAACTCAGTGGTCTCTGAAGAGCTGGATTGACATGAAGAGTTTATTAGATTGGCTGCAGTTAGGGCAATGATCATTAAGTTAGAAGTGAATGAACGCCACAGTTGGGTGACAACAGTTCAGCGCCCCTATGAAAGAAGTTGGTCTCAGTGCTTTACTTGTTTTGTTTTGATCCACTAAATGCCTCTTCCTACACAACTGATCTCAAATACAACAATTATTTGTGTTCCAGAATCTTTAGGTTTAACAGAATAATGGTATTTTTCAACATCCTATCACATAGCAGCACTTATAATCTTAAAGATAACACAGCAGAAAATGCAGCTCCTTTTTTGTTTCATCTCCTATGATGATGCTGGGCTCCTTCATAAGTCATCAAGTTTCAGGAATTCATATAGCTGTGGCTTTTCTTCTGGGCAACCTTCCCTGTCCCTCACCCCATATCATTAGTATGGCACAGCCATATTGCAGCACTACTGACAGGATGATTGTCTGGTCAGGTAGTGTATAAACCCATAACAGCCAACGATCCCTTGCCCCAAAGAGCTCACACCAAAGACCCTAATCCTGCAACCAGATCTACATTCACAGACACTCTAGAAGCCACTGAAGATCACCCCACAAAGATCTAATTGCCGGATCCCGACCTAAGAGACACAAACAAATAGAGGAGAGGGGAGGAAGGATTAAAACATACTAAGACAGTGACTAGGGTGATGACTGATAGATAACCACATTCTTAAAGACATTTTAAATATCATTTTTACTCCAAACTTTCTCTTTTAAGTTTATATATTTATACTTCTCCTTATCTGTTCAATTTTTATTTAATCCTGGCTTTATTGGGTGTTAAACATTTACACCATTGTATATTTAAGTCTCCTGTCTCCTTCTTTCAGTGGCAGTCAAACCTTGCCTGTTTTAAACTATTTTTCATTTATTTTAATCTTGGGAAGCCACATTCCAGTTGTGACATTACTTCCCTTTTTCACTCTTTCCCCCCAGATTCCAGCCCTTCCCATTCCCCACTGACCAGTGGTAGTAAAAACAAGCACCCTTCACTTTGCAATAGGCATCATTCCATTGATGGCATCAATATCACACACCTGGACTTGCTTCTCCCAGCATATTGGGCCTTTTTAAAAGCTGGGAGGAAGAGGAGGAGAAGAAAGTCCATAGAGCTCTTGTTGTGCCTAGCTGTGAAATTGGGGACTAGATGTTCCAGTTTTGGCTCCTGCCGGCTTCTAGGGAGTGTAGCAGGTGAAAGAAGTTTGGAATGCTCAGTCACTACCCCACCTTTGAGCTCCTCTTTTGTGCCTGTCAAGGAAAAGGAGCATTTAAAGTTCACTGTGGGAGGAGGAAGTTATTATTTTTCATTATTGACATTATAGTAGTGGTTAGAGTTGCTTATTGATATTGGGCCCCTGTGGTGCTTGCACAGTACATACATGAAGTCCCTACCCTCAAGTTTATAATCTCAGTGGACCAGCTAGACAAAGGGTGGGAGGGAAAACAGAAGCACAAAGAATTGACTGAACTAGAGTCACACAGCAGGTCTGTAGGAGAGCCAGAAATAGAACTGAGGTCGCCTGATTCCCAGGGTGTTGTCTGAGACACTAGATCAGTGTTTCTCAACTGGCGTTCCTCAGACATAGTGCAGGTGTTCCTTGACCCACCCTGGCACCTCCCCATTGGGAGGGATGTGTGGGGAGGAGCAATTTAATGCCCCAGCCATAGCAAAGCTTCCAGGCATGCGGTGGCAGATGTTGACGCATACCTGGAAGATTTGCTGCCACTGGGGCATTTTAAATCTCCCACCACTGTTACCAGCTTTTTTGAGAATGTTTTCATCAGGTGTTCAGCATAAAATAATTAATATCTTTAGGTGTTCCCCTGTCCACTGAAGGTTGAGAAACACTGCACTAGACCATGCTGATTCTCAGAGGCCTAGGAGTTCCTGCTCACTGTGACCCGGGAATCACACCTTCCTCTTCACTTGCAATTATTTGTGTGCTGCTTTCAAGCCTTAGCCAGTGTTACACAGTCCTTGGTCTCCCTTCAGTACAGTAAACAGAGAACTTGGTCCTCTAGGGTCAATCAGTGTGTTCTTGAACTTCATGCTGCAGAGATACTGTGACAGGATGCACATCCATGCAGCCCTAGGGCATGACCTGTATAACTTTTCTGTTCAGTTTTGCAGTATAATTGTGTGATTTGATGCCAATTACGCTATACCAGGTTCCTTTGTGAATGCTCAGAACGTGTTCCACATGGTTGCCATGGGGCCATGTTTCCTACAGCAACATGTATGTACAGATGTGAAGCATGATACAGGGTTCAGACTCTCAGGACTCTCTCTAGCACAGTGGCTGGAGATTTACATGTCAAAGGGAATGCTAATACCCTCCCTGGCTCAGGTAGAAGTGAAGAGACACACAACAGGACAGTGAGGGGAGGGGCTGTCAGCAGTTGGTTAAAACAAAGACACAGAGACTGTGAAGGGGGAGAAGACACCATCTTGCAACCAACTTCAAGCAAGATCGGGGCCCTGCCTGAGAACAGGCAGAGAATGGCTGTAAAACATCAACCAGCCGAACACCATGCGCATAATCTTGGACTCTGAGGTCAGTTTAGGTAGAGATGTTAGAGTAGCATGCGGTTTGTACCTTTTATTTGATAGTGGTCACTCCTGACTCATTTATAGTATGGTTCTGCCTTGATTGACCATGTTCTCACTTGAAATCAGACTCTGATCAATAAACTAGTAGTTGTTTTACCTAAAGCTGTGTGGTCTTTAGAGGGTGTGGATGTGGAAGGCTGGGCACAATCCACTTCTTTGTTAAGTGGACGGATTTGAGACTAAGGTGATTGGGAGTGGGTCCCAATCCCTGTAGGGCAGCGGCTCCCAGGGTAGTGTCTGGGACTGGGTGTGCTTGCTTGGGGACCAATGCCTCTGTGGCTAGTGGATTTACACCCACTGCCTGGGACCAATTACACGCTGGTGGCTGGTGTGGACTGACTCAGGAGTGAGTGGTCACCCAGCAGAGCGGGGTGAATTGGGGTTCAGGAGCGGGGTTCAAGTGGTCATAGCAGCACACCAGACTGGATTTGGGGAGCAGCCTGTCACAGATACATTAAATAATTCAAAGTGAGCTAGGGGAGACATCCTTGCAGGAAATCATTTATCAAAGTATATGACTGTTTAATGGAAATCTTAAGGAAAAGAATGTGCATGTCTATTGAGGGGAAAAAACATGTTTCTTTAGGTTCTGCCTGGAGACTGATAATCAAAAACAAAGATAACTGTGATATGTTAAATATATAACACAACTTCAGGATATTTTCATAGGAACTCAACAGGGCCGTCCCTGGGGGGGGGGGGTGAACGGGGCGATAGCCCCAGGCCCCGCAGGTACGTGGGCCCCGCGTTGTCCCGCTCCCCGCGGGGCAGTGCGGGGCCCGCACACGCGCCGTAGCCCCTCCTCCCATGGTCGCCCCACTGCCTTTGGCACCCAGCCGAAGGCAGCAGGTCAGGGTGAGGCGGGAGGGCTATGCCCAGCCCCTCCCCGCCCCCAGGGTGGAGCAGGCAGGCCCAAGGGTAGAGCATGTGGGGTCCAGCCTCTGGGCTGGCCTGCCCCACACGGCCGGCTCCCTCTCCTTTAGCCGGCTCCAGCTCCACCTCCCCACACAGGTGGCCCCAGCCTCCCAGCCGGAGCTGGCTCCCACCGGAGCCAGGGCTGGGCCGGGGCCAGGACTGGAGTAGGCTCCGACTCCCTCCCTCCCCCCCCGCAGGCGGGGCCCCACTTTGGCCACTTGGCCCCAGGCCCCGCTCCCCCCAAGGGACAGCGCTGGAACTGAATCAGTCTGAAGGGAAATCCCAATCAGTGTATGAGAGGCTGTTCTACTGAGTGGTATATTCATGGTTCAAGAGAATGACCTCAAAAAATAATACTCAAATGAAAGTCCCATGGGGAGTCAAAAACCTCCCAGGAATCTGGTCCATCCTGTACTTTAAGTCCTCTTCCATCTTGGGAGCCATCAAACTCATACCTCCATAGGCTCAGAGCATCTTTTAGCTGATAAGTTACCTGCAGTGGAGCAAATCTCTGAGAGAAACATAATTGTTAAATAGAAAAAACTTACACAATTACATTTAATTTCCTCAGGGATCAGAGAAACAATCATAGATCACACTGGGAACAGCACATGCAGATTGACAAAACAATACAACCCTAGGTGAGTGACAAAGTGGTATGAGACTTTGGTATGTACTATTGGGTTCACATGGATCAAATAGCTTATTTAATTCTCCCTCTCTCTCTTCTTCATTTCCATTCTCGCTTTCTTCCCTAAGGTTTATATCCTCTATAAATGGATTAACTGGCAGGCTGTGCAGTCATAGGCATGATAAATTATGATGATGTGTGATAAACACATGCACCACACACTAGTGCAGTTTATCACACGCCTCTCTAGTTTATCACATGGATGTGCTCTCTACACAAATACATTAATGTGTGCTTCTTGGCTAGAAGTTTATGAAGTACCAGAGAAAGGGCCTTTTTCATTTATAACATTAACACTTGCAGAAAGAGCCTTCAATTCAAGCAATGTTTACTGGTGATATGAGCTGACCCTTTGAATTCTATAAATCTTTGACAAGAACCAGCATCAAATTTCAGCAACAGATAAAGTCCACAGTCATCAAGTGGGACTGACTAAGCTGGTCACCTCAGCACTTTAACCTCCACCATTTGAGCTAAAAGATAATGCCTTCACCTACGAATTCAGTTGCAGGTGGCGGAGTTGCTGGGACCAGCCACTAGAGGGGCATACACCCACATTGTGCATATTATTTTCACACAGTGAAACAATCTCATGGTCTAATTTCCTAAAAAAAAAATTCAATATCCCAATTTTATACCATGCAATTAAAAAGATAAACACATTCTATTACAAAGGTTACATCAATATTATTCCAACATATGTTTTTTCCCAAATGTCAATTGCCATAAAGCCTGCATATTATCTTACAAATTTTACCAGAGTAGCTGTAAAATGAGAGAGACCCTAAAGCTATCTATGCCGTTTTAAAGTTCTTCTGGGAAGTTATAGGGTTGATTAGTTTGTTTAAAAATCCTATATGAGTCATTTATATAATCATAAGACATTAGTGCTCTCTAAAGTGAAATCTATTTTAAAAACACAGTATTACTTGATTTTTTGTTGACATAAATTAAATTAATGTCACAATATGTAAAGCAGTTATTTTCTTTTATGCTAAAATAGCTTTCCTAATAGTAGTCCTTCCTAAACATTTTCTTTTATTATGTCATGTATTCAAGATGCACTTAGCAATGTGAAACTTGTCAGATTGAATATACAGACATCTCTATTTTTAATCACATGTTTAAAGGTTCTAGTATGAAAAGACAAAAAAACAGTTTACTTGTAGCAATAGAATGAATGTCATATGCTGCTCACTTTCACTATGAATTTTCAAATCATAATAAACATACCTTTCTGATTTTGGTATTTATGTCTCTGGAGAAGAAATTAGTGGTTTTCAAGTTTGTAAACTGTCATTTATTCTGTTTGTACAACTCCAAGCAATGTGGGACCACTCTGGCTGGCATCTAGATGCTATCACAATATTAACACTGAATACATAAATAATAATAATGTTTCAATTCTTGAAGGCCTGACACCCAATTTCCCTGACCTTTTCCTGTACTAAGAACCTGGGTTTGACTCAGCTCTACCTCAGACCTGCTTTGAACTTTGGGTGAGTCATTTAATCTCCCCATGCCTCATTTTTGCACTTGTCGCATGGGGATTATCATACTTGTCCACCTAAAACTAGCACTTTGAGGTCCTCAGATAACACTGCCATAAAAGTACTAATAAGGAGCTAATGTTATTTCCCAATACGTATGCCTCAAGTTGCAAGCAGCTTTTTAGAATGCCCCATGCTGCTCCACAATGCGATTGATAAAGGATAGGAGTGGAACAAAGAGAAGGTCCATTAGGATCAGATAGTAAGCGCCAACCTGGAAACTGCATCTACCTTAACTCTGGTGATGTAATAGGAAACATAAGTTTGGGCACAAATGTCAATCCTATTGGGTGACTGATTCCATAATTCCGTGGAAAACTCCCATAAGCCCAAGAGTGCTTGCTTACTGATCTCAGATAGTAACCTGGACTCCTGATTGCAGGGTAGTTGTAACCACATCGGTCTCATGATATTAGAAAAATAAGGTGGGTGTCATTTATAATATTGTAGTGCACAGAGATCGCTGAACCTGGATCGTCGCATCTCCCCATATGGCCACTGGTGCCTCAATATTGTTAAGAAAAAACAACACTACATATTTTGAGTGCTATCTACTGGCACTTTAACTACTAACTAATGGTTTACACCTATAGAGAGTTCTCAGCCTCAAGCAAATTGTATACTTGCACAGTGGTCTTCTTTGAGACATAAAAGTATTTATTTTTTCTTATAATATAGGCCCAGATGAGAAGTACGGAATATTTGGGCCTTCCCATTCAATTAAGGCGCCCTTTCACAATCCCCTTCCTTTGATAACAGCTCTCTCTAACTCTCCTTGCTATTTGCAAGTGTAAAGGTATAATTAGACAGGCAAAAAAGAATGTGAAAACAAACTAGCAAAAGACACAAAAATTGAAAGCACAAAAGACAACCAGTGGAGATGCTAGACCAGGGGTCTGCAACCCAAAAGATAAGAAGAGCCATTTTTGAAAATTCCTTCAATAACAAAGTGTTTTGAGAGCCACAATGGGTGTAGCCTCCTGGTGGGAGGTGCAGGAAGGTGAGCCAGGATTTCTGCTGCAGGGTCCCCTTATGCAGGGGGGGGGAAGCCTGGAGCTTGGCATGGGCTGCCCGTGGGGTCCCTGGTGGCTGGGGGAAGCCCAGAGCCAGGCATGGGCCTCCTTCAGGGTACCCCGGTGGTTGGGGGAGCCCAGAGCCACAAGGGGGCAGCCAAAGAGCCGCATGTGGCTCCAGAGCCACAGGTTGCAGACCCCTGTGCTAGACGATGAAAGTGCTAATGGAGCATTCAAGGCACAGAAGGCCATTGCTATGACTGGCAGAATTCTGTCCCCAAAAAATTAAAATTCTGCACACAATATTTTGAAATACTGCAAATTCATATTTTAAATGTCAAAATATAACACAATATAATCATGTGAATTTCAATTTTTTGGTAATTTATTTCAAGATATGTTTCATCAACTCTGTAACAATACAGACAAAAAAAAATTCAGGAAATGTTTTTTAACAAATAAATTCTTTACTAGGTATATTCATACAAAACTTTGAGTAATAATTCAATCAAATAAGAAACATATTTCCCCCACCCCTCAAAAGCAGTACAAAGGCCCTGGTCTACACTGACAGGGAAGTTTGATGTAATGCTGCTTACCTCGACCTTTTGCAGCCTGTGTCTCCATTGTCAGGGAATAAAGTTCAAATGAAATGGTCTGTAATTTGACCAAATAACACCACCACTGCAAGCGGTGTAGCACTGAGGTTGAAATCTACAATTCAAATTTAGGTCCAAGAAGCCAGAGAACAGTGAAATTTGACCTCATTGGCCCCGGGATCTACCCCAGAACTCTAAGTTCTTTTCTTGCTATTCTTGATCTTCCACTGTGCTGCACTGTAGCAGGTAAGCAACACATAACTCCTTCCCTGCATGCAGCCCGAGGAAGATTTTTATTTGTCCCTCTCTCTGCCCGCAGCATTGTGCCCCTCTGTGGCTGCAGGAGAGAAAGACAGCACAGAAAGCTTTTCACTTATTTTGTTTTTGAAACAGGAGAGGGGAAGCAAGCACATTGCATCATGGGAGGATGTCTGCTCCCCCCCAAGTCTCTGCACCTACTTGCACTGTGGGTTACACCCGTGCAATGCATTTCAGGAAGTAGTAAGGATAAACAGTGGGGATGCAAGAGCCCAGACCCATATGCAGAATAGGATCACTCTCCTGTGGATTCTGTAATTCAACAGTCTAAGATTGAATTACAATTCTCCACCCACTGTAAATAAGTCCTGAGTCAGAAGTAATGGAGAAACTGAGGGAGAGGGAAGTAATTGGTAGGAAGGAGCCTGGGAGTCAACTGAGGGTGTTGTTGGGTGTGTGAGAGAGAAGTATAGAAGCATTGATTTGGGGGGGATTGTTCAGGAGTTGGGGAGTCTCCATTCAGACATCTGCCCCTGACCTCATGTGCCCCCGCACCTCCACTCAGTCACTCCTGCTCCCCTATGGCTCTGCACCCCCACTCTCATTCAGTGGACAAAGACACTCCAGTTGATATAATGTATTTGGACTTTCCAAGATCCAACACCAAATGTTCTTAAACTTAAAGAGCTCTACTACGTTAACCACCCAGTGCACAGCAGATGGAGAGAGTTTGACCAAAAGTCTACCATGCCACACTTTCTCATAGGCAGCAGTCAAATCCAAGAAGATGACTCACATTTTTAGATTTTACTGAAAACCGATTTCGATAAAAGATGGTCAAAGCCAGGACTTGATCACAGAGGCTGCATGCTTTCCAAAACCCTGCCTGCTCAACTTGCAAGACCTTGTTCAAATCTGGAGCAATTCATTGGAGGATCAAAAGCTCAAACACTTTGAAACACACTGATAGTAAAGATATCGGGCAGAAACTTGACTCCAAGTGCATGGTAATGTCGTTCCATTGATGACCTGTATGTAGAACATAGTTAGCCATGGTAACGCCTTTGGTCCAAAGTGCCTGAGGAATTCTTGCAAGATGTTACCGTGGCCTGCCACTGTGCCTAGAATGATGGAATTAAGGGCCTTAACTAGCTTGTCAACCGTGAATGGCTCTAGCTGACTCCTACCCACAGTCTGATGTTGAAGTTGGCACCATTCATGATATACTTTGTGATTGAATCACTTCTCCAGCAGGACCTTTGCTATTCATAGAAGGTGGTTTCCAATCTCACTGGGCTTAACCAGAAGGTAATTTTGATCCAGAGGTTGTAGAGAAACACCCAGCTAGCTGGAACTTGAACTGCCAGCTAAGCTTTTTTTTTTTTTTTGGGGGGGGGGGGGGGGGTTACTGACCTTGGCACAAAAAGTGGGAATGTGCTAATTAAGTTTGGGGACAATACCAAGTTGGGAGGTATTGCCAATACAGAGAAGGATCAGGATAGCATACAGAAAGGTCTGAAAGTATTAGGAATAGGACGAAATTTAATAACAGGAAGTGCAAGGTCGTGCATTTAGCGACAAATAAGAAGTTTTCCTATAAGTTGGAGACACATGAGTTGGAAGGGACGGAGGAGGAGAAGGACCTGGGAGTACTGGTTCATCACAGGATGCCTATAAGCCACCAACGCGATGTGGCTGTGAGAAAAGCTAATGCGGTCCTAGGATGCATCAGAAGAGGGTTTTCAAGTAGAGACAGGGCGATGTTAGTGGTGCTGGTGAGACCTCATCTGGAATATTGCGTGCAGTTCTGGTCCCCCATGTCTAAGAAAGATTTATTCAAACTGGAACATATGCAGAGAAGGACTACAAGGATGATCCGCGGAATAGAAAACCTGCCTTATGAGAGGAGACTCAAAGAGCTTGGCTTGTTTAGCCTAACCAAAAGAAGACTGAGGGGAGATATGATTGCTCTCTATAAATACATAGGAGGAATAAAAACCAGGGAAGAGAGGAATTATTTGAGTACAGCACCAATGTGGACACAAGAACAAATAGATACAAATTGTCCATCAAGAAATTTAGGCTTGAAATTAGATGCAAGTTTCTAACCAACGGAGGAGTAAAGTTCTGGAATGGCCTTCCAAGAGGAGCTGTGGGGGCAAAAACCATAAGTGTCTTCAAAATTGAACTTGATACATTTATAGAGGGGACGGTATCATGGGACAGCCTAGTTTGGCAATTGACTGAGCTTTGACTACTGCTGGTAGATATGCCAGTGGACTAAGAAGGGAGGGTAGATGGGATGGGTTCTGAGTTATTACAGAGAATTGTTTCTTGGGTGACTGGCTGATGAGATTTGCACACATGCTCACGGTTTAACTGATCGCCATATTTGGAGTTGGGAAGGAAGTTTCCCCCAGGGCAGATTAGCTAGGTGGCTGGGGGGTTTTTACCTTCCTCAGTAGTATGGGGCATGGCTCACTTGCTGGTGGATTCTCTGTATCTAGAAGTCTTTAAATCATGATTTGAGGTCTTTAATAACTCAGTCATAGATTAGAGCAGTGTTTCTCAACCACAGTGTCAGGACACAAAAGTTAGTCATGAAGAGCCAGGAGGTGTCTCATGGAAAATTGGCAGCTCAGCTTGGAGCCAGGTTGGGGCTCCTGCTGCCTGCCACTCTCTGCTGCCTTCAACTGCCCGCTCCTGCTGCACAACGCAGGCAGCAGCCAGGGCCAGAGGAGTAAAATGATTTAGGGGCTGCAACTTAGAGATCCTGGTCTGGGGAGGGAGGCACCACATGCCCACAAAAATAAAACCCAGCCCCATTGAGCCAGACTGCCAGGGCACTAGCCTGCATTGACTTGACTCAGCCCCGACCCAGGTCCCGGAGTGCTGCATCTTCCAGAACGCCGCAGCCTCCCAAGCGTTCCCAGCCCAATCGCCACCACCAGCAGCAGATTGTAGCTTGCCACACATGAGAACAACATCTGTCGGAATGTCACAACGGAAAAAAGGTTGAGAACCACTGGTTTAGAGGTTTATTGCAGGAGTGGGTGGGTGAGGTTTTGTGGCCTGCATTGTGTAGGAGATTGGACTGAATGATCATGTTGGTCCCTTCTGACCCTGCAGTGTATGAGTCTACCTCATTATTTACTCTTTTTTTCCCCAGACATTTATGAATATATTGAACAGCACTAGTCCCTGTACAGATTTTTGGCATTCAAACCCCTTAGCTGGCCTAGAAGATAACACCCTAAATGTGTAAGTTGTGCATGGAAAAAATCATTGCACATAATTAGGATCAGCGATATAATGGTGTGATTGCTAAAAAAAAAAAAAAATAGAAATTTCAGATTCATTCTCTTGCCTTTAGTGGCTTTGGGAGTACTGCTTCGTTCAGATTTTCCTCTCATTTTTTGCATCCCTTCTACACAGTTCACCATGGTACCTGGCTGCTGGGTTCAGCATATTTTTGTTTTACCCACCTTTCCATCCCTTTTTACTAAACATGTTTTTTTCTTTCTTTCTTGGGGGATCGCTGTTACACTTTAGTGCCCTTGAGCATTACTTGAGAGAATTATGAAGACATTTAAAAATAAATTTCAAAGAAATCCATGCTTGGTATAATCATTATTCAGACTTATTTACATGGTGGAAGGGTTTCAATTTTATTTCTTTTTAAGAACTATCCCACCCCTCCCCCATCCTGTTGTTCAGGAGTGATCACCCAGATGGAGGGATAATTTGGGTTGCTATTGTACATACTCAAAAACACTTTTCCCCAGACACACACAGAAATAACTGGGGAACAATAACTGGAATGTTACAGATAGGGGAAAAAACACATTATTTTATTCATTGAAGATTCGTTCAATTCATCTACAGCATTGATTTACTTCAAGGAAATAAAGACATCTTGGAAAAAGTAAGTTTTCTTTGCATTTTCCTCACTTCTTCTTGTCTGTCTCTGTGTTCTCCTTTTCTTCTGCTTAGCTGCTATTTCACAAGGGCCACATTTTTAAAAACAGGAACTCGAACTGGATTACTACACATGTGGCAGGTTTTATATGTGCAGCACGTATGCATGTATTTTTGTAGGCATACCACTGAATCTATGTTTGAAAGTTGGCCCACAAGTATCCTACACTTATCAGTGTGTAGACATTAGCGTATCAGATTAAGTACTACATGTATCCTGTGTTGTGGCCAATATCAGAGGATACAGAAGACATACAATAACTGCATCTGGCCAGTTCAGTACCATACATAAAGTGGGTAAAGGGGGAGGGTACATTACCTGGGCCAAGCAGGTGATAAACTTATGCTCTAAATTTAAAGCTGCCAACATCTCAAGCTCTGTATCTACAGATGTTTTATGGTCACAAAATTATACATTCTATTTAACAATCTAGCAACAGAATTTGCTTGATAATGGGCTGCTGTAGTGAATGCCACAGACTGATGAGCCACTCTGTAATTACAAGTCTCCCTAGAAAAACTGTCTTTGTAACTGAAACTTTTGAGAGTAAATGTTTTTTGGAAAATTTTCTGCTGAAATCTTTCCAGAGAAATGCTTCCTGTGGGGACACTTGACAATCATATTTTAAGAGGCTTCATTGCTTCACAGAGCAATAATAATATAGCCATCTTTCATTTAAAGTATGACACTCCTCCAGCAATCAAACCTGACATCCAATGGGCCTTATTCACTACAGCTATGCACAAAAGCCACAAAGGATTTAGGAAATAGTTTGTAATAGATCCTAGATGTTTCTCCCAATCCATATAGTCTGATTCTATTTTTCCATTGGGCAGATATTTCTACCACTTTACAGCAGAAACACTTTTATTTCTACATTAAGCTGCACTGATCTAATTCAGTATTTAGCAATGACCTTAATTCTCCAAAGATTCATTCTTAACTTACATCCCTATTTATCATAATTTAGAATCAGCTCTCATTGCAGCATATACATTTTGACCATTTAAGATTTGTTTTACTTTATTTCCTGCTTCTGAACTGTTTCTCTTTTATGTTTAACACTAACTTTCTGCACTATCCAGGCAGTTTGTGAAGTACCCACACAGATTTTGTTTATGTGGTTATAAAATCTCTGTTTTGCAATGCAAGGCTGGTACAGTGAACTGGTGGGCTGGATGTTACAAGAAATCACCTCCTTCTTCCCCAGTAAATAGCAGCTGCTTGTGACAACTTTGAAAGCATATTTCAATAAAATATTGCCAGATTGTGACTTTATTAGGAACACAGGAAAGATAACTCTATCCAGCTGTTATTATCAATGCATTAAATCATAATCTTAATTACCCCTCTGTACAGACCACTAAAATGCAATGCTGCACTGCTATAAATTATAGTGCCTGCTACAAAAAAAATCAGTATTTGCTAGCAGCTACTGCACAGTTATTCCTAGTTGAACAGTGGGGAAGCTGTGGTGTCATAGGTAGCATGTTATGGTAAAGGCGGACACATACTGATTTTAAATGGCAACCACGTTATCACAAACATTCACTAGCTATAACTAAAGACTGGCTTCTGTAACATCATCCAATTACCATCTATGTATTATTTGCATTCTTTTTATGCTATTTCACATACAGAAGTATTGACGTTGAAGACCTATGGAAAAATAGTACTTTTAATTATCAGAAATGAAATATACACAAACTGCTTGAACTAGTTTCTGAATAATTGTCAGTTTTACTTATAATTATTGTTTCCTCAAGCAAAGTAAGTCCATTTTAAAATAAATAAATTAGAATTTTAAAAAATGAAATATATGACATTTCAGTGTATCGCTATGTGCATGAGGTTTCAATGGAAATAGCTTCATTTGTCATGCTTCCTAACAAGAACAAAAAGTTCCATTGGACATGATTGATTGTGGCACTCAAATAAGGCCACTATCCTGAAAACACGTACACATCTGCTTTGCTTTGCTTTACTACTAACAGCAGCTGCCACCATTGAAATCAATAAGGCTACTGGCAGTAGTGAAGTTAAGCACGTGTATGTTTGTATGAACAGGGCCTTAGAATGCATCTTGCCACGTGAAAGTGAAGGCACACATTATACCCAGTGCCCACATCAGACTTTTGAAACATACGTTTCCAAAACTGATATAAGAATTGTTAAAAAAAACGCTATACTCTTACAGCCAGTACTCATAATGTACAAACAAGGAGTCCTGTGGCACTTTTAAAGACTAACAAATTTATTTATCACATGAGCTTTCGTGGGAGAAAATCCCAATTCGTCACGTGCCACAGGACTCCCTGTTTGATTGGCTGACTGACCTACACTAACACACCTACCCCGTTAGAACTTGTACTCATAATGTAGTAAATTAAAAAACATGGTACACAGTATTCTCGTGGTGAAGTTTATAAACCAGTGTCAGTTGAAATATAGTACAATTTCATCCTACCTGTAAACTGGGCTTATTATAGGATCAACAGTACTGATATACCACTGTGATGGCACATATTCCTCTGAAAGGCTCAAGACCCACGATTATAGAATTTTACTGCTGGACTTGCAGAAGGTAGAAAAGGGACATGCACAGAAACATAACACCAAAAGAAGTTTCAAGAGAAATCTCAGAGACAAGAGGAAGGAAATCAAGGAAGGAGGTCAGAGATGGGTGTAGACTGGTGGATTCCTACCTTTGAGAAGATAAGTTCACCATTAGAACTAACATGTAACATTCATAGGCTGACTGCACCCACTGATCTGCATTTTTCCTACTCAGTGGAAGCCTCAATCAGACCAAAGTTTGGAGGGTGATGCGCCACAAGTCCTTACAATACCTTGTCTGCAAAGGTTGGATCATCAGGTGTGGAAGAGCTACCTCAGAATGCCTGATGAAGAAGTATCCCAAGGACCAGCTGGTGGCTTTGAAGATTTCTGATTATGACTCTCTTCTGAGATACCCATTAAGTAGCTTTATATCAAATAGCACTCACATGAGGAAAGATAGCCCAGTGATTAGGGCAGTAGCTTAGGAGAGCTGGGTTCAAGTCTGTGCTATGCCACAGAGGGCCTGCTTCCTAGCAAGCCTTGTATAAGTCATTTATGACTGCATTTTTAAAGTTATTTAGGTGACTAACTCCATTAATTTCAAGCAACTTAGGCACTTCAGAAAATCCTTCTAGGTTCATATCTGAATTTTAGTCTCTCTGGCTATGTCTACACTTGCACTTTTAAGTCGACTTAACTAAGTCGACTTAACTAAGTCGACTTAGTGTGTCTACACTTAAAATTAAAGTCGACTTAAAGGGGAACTTACAAAGTTGACCTAGAGCGTCCACAATGTATGCTCTAGGTCAACTTTGTGGGGCTAGGGGGACCTGGGGCAGGTCCATGGTGGCAGGGGGGGCACTCCCTGTGTGCAATGTGGCAAAGGGGGACAGGGACTCTGGCAAGGCAGAGCCCTGTGTGTAACGCTGTCTGGATTTAGGGAAGCATTTATGATATTATTTTCAATGGATATCTCATATATGCTATAATCCATAGGAACTATGTCATGTTTGGTATCAATAGAAAGGTAGTAATTTGCTGGGAATGATTATATAGTTTATGTCTAGGAATTCTATTTCGATTAGAAGTTAAGAATTTGATGTTATATCCATACTTTAACTTGTGTCATTCTGGAGGAATGCCTTAGATGGGAGGGTGTGAACAACCATTGTCTCCTTAATGTTTAGGAATTTTCCAAGTAGAATGATCCCAGGGAGTATCCTGATGAGCCATTAAGGACATAAAGAATACAACCATTGTGTCCTTACTGGCTCATCAGTTTACTCCCTGGGACCATATCACCTGGCAGATTCCTTAACACGGGTCGGCAACAGCGGCTCCAAGAGCCGCATGCGGCTCTTTGACTGCCCCCTTGTGGCTCCCTGGCAATCCCCTCCAGGGAGCCAGGTGTGAAGTAGCTCTGGAGTTCTAGCCACGACTCCCAGGCCCCCTTGGCTCTGAGTCAAGCCTCTCCCCTCCTCCAGCCCGACCCATGCCTCTCCCCTCCTCCAGCCCGACCGGCATCTCTTCCCTCCTCCAGCCCGACCCGCGCCTCTCCCCCCCCCTCCAGTCTGACCCCATCTTTCCTCTCCTCCAGCCCGATCCGTGCCTCTTCCCTCCTCCAGCCCAATCCGCGCCTCTCCCCTTCTCCAGCCTGACCCTCCACACTATGTTCCCTGTAAGCTCCACGGGTACGTGGCCACGCAGCAGCTGTCGCACCCCCTGTGCAGCTTAGGGGGACCCCCGCGCAGCCCGGCAGCCCCCGCCGTCCCCCAAGCCGGGGCTGTCCTGTGGCTTGCTTGCTTGCTTTCTTTTCTTCTTTCTCCCTTCTCCCTCCCTTCTGGCGGCTGGCCTTTGGGGCTGTCCTGTGGCTGGCTGGCTTGCTTGCTTGCTTTCCAGAGGCTGGGCTGCGGGGCTGTCCTGTGGCTTGCTCGCTTTCTTTCTTTCTTTCGGCAGCTGGGCTGCAGGGCTGTCCTGTGGCTTGCTTGCTTTTTCTTTCTTTCTTTGCTTGCTTCTTTCCTTCTTCTTTCTTTGCTTCCTTCCTTTTTTCTCTTCCTTCCTTCTCTTTGCTTCCTTCCTTTTTTCTCTTCCTTCCTTCCTTCTCTCTTTGCTTCCTTCCTTTTTTCTCTTCCTTCCTTCCCTCCTCTCTTCGCTACCTTCCTTTTTTCTCTTTTCGCTACTTTCCTTTTTTCTTTTTTCTCTTCCTTCCTTCTCTCTTCGCTTCCTCCCTTTTTTCTTTTTTCTCTTCCTTCCTTCCTTCTCTTTGCTTCCTTCCTTCCTTTTTTCTTTTTTCTCTTCCTTCCTTCTCTCTTTGCTTCCTTTCTTTCTTCCTTTCTCCTTTCCTTCCTTATTTCTTTTTTTTCCTTCCTTCCTTCTTTTCCTTCTCCGCCTTCCTTTCTTTCTCTTTCTCTTCCTTCTTCCTTTCCTTCCACCACTGAAATGTTTATAGGTAAATTGTTTATTAACATCATTAAACATCGTTTTTTGTTGTTAAAAATCAATATGCATCTCTGTTCTATTATTCAGTTTCTTAACCAGGAGGCTACCCATTGCGGCTCTCAAAACACTTGGTTATTGAAGGAATTTTTTTAAATGGCTCTTCTTATCTTTTGGGTTGCTGACCCCTGCCTTAACATTAAGGAGACAATGGTTGTTCACACCCTCCCGTTTAAGGCATTCCTCCAGAATGACACAAGATAAAGTATGGATATAACATCAAGTTCCTAACTTCTAATCGAAATAGAATTCCTAGACATAAACTATATAATCATTCCCAGCAAATTACTACTTTTCTATTCATACCAAACATGACATAGTTCCTATGGATTATAGCATTTATGAGATATCCATAGAAAATAATATCATAAATGCTTCCCTAAATCCAGACTGTCACACCCTGCCCACATGCCCTGTCCTTTGGGGGGCATGCCAGGCTCCCCCTGTGCCCCCTCCCCAGCAGGGAGGGCATTGGTGTAGTCCTGGGGTAGCCCTAAGTCGATTTAGGGCTACACTGGCTTAATTCGACTTTAAAAAGTTGAATTAAGCCTTAGGTCAAGTAGAAAGGTGGTTTAATAAAGTCGACAATTTTCATTAAGTCGACTTTATTTTGCTTAAGCAAGCTGCTTAAGTCAACTCAAGCAAAGTGTAGTGTAGACGCAGGGCAAATTAAGTTGACTTAAGCCAAGCTTAAGTCGACTTAATTTACCAGAGTAGACGCAGCCTCTCTGTGTCCCATCTGTAAAATATAGATAACAGTACTTCCTTATCTCAGAGGTTTGTTGTGAGGATAATCAGAAATTATAATAATGGGGACAATATAAATAAGATAGATGAATGGGCTAAGACCCAAATAAGGCAGTACTATATTTTTGTTAAGGTGGAAGGGGGAACTGACCTTCATGGACAGTGAGAAGGAGGTCTGGGGAAAACTTAATTAAGGAAGAATTTAATCAGCAAAGAGAATTGTACCAATGGAAAGAGCTGTGAGCTCTCTGAGTTTATATCATTCATCAGAAGTGAAGTTTGGATTTAGCCTTCCACATCAGAGCATATGAGGTGAGAAAAGTGCAATATTAGCTACAGCCACTTAAAGGAAAGAAATATACCTTTGCCTGTTGTCCTCTTCAATTTGATAAATTATCTAGCAAATCCTATTGTGGGCTTTAGCTTTCTCTTGCTTTTGGCTATTTTCATGTGTTGTTTGGGGAGTTTTTTGTTCGGTTTTGTTTTGCTTTGCCGAGGCAAAGAAACTGACTCAGAATGGTCCAAATCTAAGTGGAAGGAGAAAGGGAGAGCAGAGGAGGCTGCTGAAAAGTGAGTTGCGGGGAGAGAGAAAAGCCTGTTGCAAGTGAGAAAAGGCTCCCTCTGGTGAACATACCCATCTAGAAGAAAATTTGGGATTTCTGCACCATAAAGACTGGACCTGGGCTGGAAGGTCTTAGAATAGGAATGTGTGAGAAGAGTAAATATTAGATGGGAGGAGAAATGTGAGCCCTTGAGACTGAGGGGCTTTCTCGGAGTCCTTCCCTTTGCTAGCTTTCTTTGGCTGCATCTGCCTCCATCTTCTTAAATGTCAGCATGAGCAATCCTTGATGGTACTGGGCAAGCTAAGCACTACAGCTCTCCTGCAGACTCATTGCTTCAGGCTCTTGGAATGGACTGCTCTAGACCTCTGGCTCCCCAGTGAAGACTAGTGTATAGCTTCAGAGAATGGAAGCAGAGGAAGAGAAGAGAAGAGAAGAGAAGAGAAGAGAAGAGAAGAGAAGAGA